>JBBPCX010029699.1:0-16190 GCA_037974365.1 Hydrocynus forskahlii | reverse complement strand
AAAGCTGTCATCAGAGCAATAGGTGATGTTTTCAGTATTAATCTACAATGTAGCCAATAATAAAATCAAAGGAAATCGATAGGAAGGTGTGTCCAAACTTTTGACTGGTAGTGTATATTCAGGTTCAAGTTCATCCTTCTGACTTTTACCCTTTATTTCCCTTTACGTGCCAAAATAACAAAACAACAGCAAAACACCTAAAGAATGTTTTGTCATTTCTGTAGAACAAGACTGTATACATAAAGCTTCTTTAATTCAAATCATAGTGCTACATCTCCTCTACTAATAAACACAAATGCTGGTAATCTTCACTTTCAACAGAATTTTGAAAGTTGTTTCAATAAATGACGAGAGTGACATAAACAATACATAAGGAGTGTTTCAAGGCACACATGCCATGGAGGGACCTAGCAGGATTAAAAATGTCACCATTTACAGTCATAATGACTCATAATAAGACTGTTATAAGCTCTGCCCACAAATGTAGATATAATCCTCAGAACTCAAAGTCAAAGCAGAAATGTTTACCAGCAAAAGCTGAACACAAAAAGCTCATGAAAGTGAACAACAATTATTTTTAATTGTGAGGGGAGGAAGTGCCGCACCGCTGGACCCATGGAGAGAACTTCTTAACGCAAGCTGGCCTGTTCCTCAATTAAAATCAGATGTGCCCCCGCCAGCTGAAATGCTCTGACTGATATCCTGTGTCCTGTGACGCTGGCTCCCAGATGGTGGTTGATAAAGGTGGCTTGCAAACTGTAAACACATTTCACTCACTTTCATTCTTTGTGACTCGGAGGTGATTCAGAAGAGACTGGACTTTTCTTAGTCCAAGAATGAGGGTGACCTTTTTCCGCTGGGGATGCAGCAGACATGATCCATTATCTTCTGTAGCCTAAACCAAATTTAGGGGCCACTGTTTTTGATCTTAAGTTTAAACTTGGATTTAAACAAGCTGCTTTTGGGACCGGGTACTGTGCCTTTAAGACATATATATGTATATATGTACATACATCTATATGAACAAACTGAAATCCTGGAGATAACAGTTATTTTGGTGATGTCTGGATCATTTGTAAAAAAAACTGGTAACTTGTGATTTAATAGAGTCCTGTTAGGTATAAAGAACTGCCCACAATCTGTTGATTCCAGACCATTTGAGGAGTCACTCATTTAATTTTGAGTGTTAATGAATTACATTGAATGATAGAAATAAATATTTTCAAGTGAAAGCATTTATGTGTCCTTTCTCAATAATTTAGGTACATATGTGTAACTAACTCTAAACCTGTAAATAATACAAATTTCTGACTTTTGACTGTATAATTTAAAAGCATTAAGGTAACTGATTCCTTTATTTATTTTAAGTTATGGTAACTCTTGCAGGTTTACGGTGAAAATATGTTTATGGCTGTGACTACACAACTATGAATTTAAATCAGACTATATTTTTGTGACTGAATTTTCATATACGAAGGATATGTTGTGAAACCTTGTTTACATACTAAATGAATCTCTTCCATTAAAAAGTACATTAAATGAAATGGCCCCTTAAAGACATTTTACTGGCTGTTCTGTCATTGTTTAGATGCTCTGCCATTAGTAGTGCTACAAGAAGACTCTTTTGTAAACTTCGCTTACCACAGCAGATTTTATAAGGTCAATCATGAACACAAAAATGTGACATTTACTCATCTCGTCTATCTCTTGTACTATTACTAACATCTTAAATTCAATAACTCCCAAACTGATTACACAAGGGGATTTACTGTCATCTTGTCTCATGCATTATTTCCACACATATGGAGAAACTTTACCAAACAAGGGGATATTCACACAGTCTGTAGACCTGAAATACAAATAGGCCTACTCGATACTAGGGAAACTACACTTGAGCAGCAGGTTCCTGGACTCCAGGAACCAAATTCCAAGAGCACATTACAATTACTGGAGATTCTGGAAAGTTTCTATGTTTTTGACTGTAAAAACTGGTGACAGGCTGTGTTAGCTTAAATAATGAGACTGCATAGAGTCCCTGTCTGAGTGTACATAAATCTGATGAAAACCAGGACCTAAAGTTAAATTTACTATCTACTGATTACTCACAGTATGCTCAGCACTAGTCATGCTGGGCTGCTTGAAGTGCTTCATACTGTGAGCACTGCTGAGATGAAGAACATGCATGAATCAAACCTTACTGTAGAAGTGCACACTCCAGAAACTGGAGTTTTATTTATTACAGTCATATGCAACATAAGGTCAGATACAGTGCACCACAGGTCCATGTTGTTCCAAAATGGATGTCTCTCCGTTTTTACTGGAAAACAGCAGCTGCCCCAAAATTAGTCCACCATAAGGTAGATTTAAGCATTTATTAACCCTCATAGACAGACATGAACACACCACACCACACCACACAGTGTGAACAATGTGAAATTCTTTCTCTGCATTAAATCTATTCACTTAGTGAAGCAGGGGTCTCCATCAATGAGGGGCGCCCAGGGAGTGGGTTTACCTTGTGCATAGGGATGGCATAGCCAGATGATGTTCCTTGGAGGAGTGGAGGGAGCGAGTAGGAACATAAGGCTGTATGAAAGGATTAAGGTAGCTGGGTGCAGACCCAGATTTCACACTGCAGGCAAGAGTTAGTGATTTGAATTTAATTTGGGCAGCCATGGGTAGCCAGTGTACCAATTATTTAATCTTGTGCATAGTACTATAGGTCAGTACGAATCATCACCATAACCAAGTCTCAGAGACATATGTCATATTCCAGCAGGCTAAGCCTAGGTTTAAAAAAAAACCTGAGCAGCAATCCTTCACAGGATCTCTCCAAGCTCAGCCTTGTGAGCACATTTTCCCAGCAACTGTAGGCCTTATATAAAAATGGTTTGGAAAGGTATTAGACATGGCAGGGTTGTTTGTATTCATAAGGACATGTCCATACACTCACTGTGGAATTTTACTGTTTGTTAAACAGTGAACTCATAAACTCCTCCAACCTATGGCAATGAAGACCATAGTAATTTCCTGGAGGTTGTTATGATCAGCAGCCCAAATGAAGTGTTCTGTCAAATTCTCTGTTAATGGAAATCCAAAATTTTCTTGTAAACTTTTAACCCCACCCATCCATGCTGAAGTTATAAGGAGTGTTTTAGTCAGACTGGCTGTTGAATGTGGTACAATGCAGAGCAGCTAATCAGAAAAGAGATCATTTTTATATATGAGTTTTAACAGCACACTAACAAGCATTTTAAGGGATAAAAACTGTTTGGAAAGGATCATGTAAAAATGAATTGTGGCTCTTTTTGGTACATACAACCACACAAATGTTGTAAGTAGACCTCAGAGGAAAAGAAATACAATGAAAACAGACTATTAAACTCCCGAGTGTTGCAACCTTCTAAAAGTTGGCCTGATCATCTTGAGATTGATTCCCAGTGGTGCTGCAGCCTTCTAAGGCTGGGAGTCCAGGAGCGAACTGCTGGCTTCGCTCTCTCTGTGTGGGTGGGATGTCCCCCCTCCCTCTCGCTTTGAAAATGCATGGACATGCAAGCTGGTTGAATGTTTTCTCACATCATGACAAATCATACAAACATTCATGAGTATAGAAATGAACAGAAGTTAGAGCTGTTGTCTACTTATACCACCATTTCAATATTAGCTTGATTACAAAGACTACAAAACTACACATAATCTCTCATAGCAGTGTAACATTTTCTATACACAAATACAGTATAACTGTCTTTTCAAACTAAACATAAAAGTGCCCTCTAAACTGGAGACTTTCTGGAATGCCTAGCTTCACAACAGTTGCTTTGAAATGCATTTGTGCCGGGAGAATAGGCCAATTGCCAAGACAGCCGATCAACATATGGAACCCTTAGCCTTGAGCATAAGCTTCATTTGAGATGTTTGGCTATTGCAGACAAGATGTGCAACATCTTTACTGGCATATTGCAGCTTTTAGGGCTGTCTTTTCTTTTATAGGGATTGTAATGACTGAGAAATGCAAACAGAGCACAGACACTCCAGACTGTCTCCTACAAAGCACATGATTTTGGAGAATGTTCAAGGTCCTAAAATGATGTTCCACATGCACTTATTTATGTTCATCACAAACAAACTCCTTTTAGAGAGCTGGCCAGCACATAACGTGGGTTATGGGTCTGGGCGATTTGAAATGATATCATGGTCACTTAAAAATAGTCTCCTTATTTCAGTGCACAATGTGAAGGCTTTGTAATCAACAAATTAAATTAAGTCTGTCCCAACTCTGAAAAGCTCTGATTCTAAGAACGGAGTGGAACACATTATGAAAGACACAGACTACAGTGTCTCCTCTGCAGGGATAAATATCGTATTAAAGTGATAGCTCCATGAAAATAAAGAGTACACAATATTCTCCAAATATAGTTGATCTTGTAGGCTGGAGCTGTGAGGCTTATGGAGTAATGGAAGGTTATACTCCACCACTTAGCCCTGTGCAAACAGAAGGCCTAAATTAACATATGCATCAGGTTAAGTAATCTTTAGAAATGCTGTTGTGGTTTCTGACACACTGTGACATACAGTTACCTATAAAAATGATCAAAAGTACCTGGCAAAAAGCAGTGTTATGAAACTATCACTTTAATGCTACTCAGAGCCTCTGTGGCAGGAGCAGTCTTTCTGCTGAGTGTACTTCTCCAGGGCTTTAAGTTTTCCACTGCAACGGTCTGTGGAACATAGAGTCCCTCTGTGAAAACGCTGTGTCTGGTGCTGATCAGTCAGACTAATAGTGCAATTGCTTCGCAACTAAGTGTGACCTGATGACTTTGGCCTACAGTGAATTTGATTGATTCCGATATGCACATTTTATAAAGTAATAAAATATATTACATCAACATAGTTTTTACTTTGGCATGTGCATGCACATCCATATGTGAATGAAAGTATTGGGACACCTTCAGGAAATGTAATTTAGATTCATTTACTGCACTGGCAGATGATTTGGTTGGTTTGTAATTTGTCACCAACATTTCTACATAATTCTATAACTGATAATTAAACAAAGTCATTCAGGGTGCTTTGATGTGTAGAGAAACCTACCAACTTACATGTATTTACAGTGATGCTGATAGGAAGCAGGAGTGATAATGTCTGAAGTGCAAATATAACCATTTTAATCATGATCTAAAACCACTAGTGAACCTACGTGTATTTGCATACGTGTATTTTTTATTCTACACTGTTTGCTCTACATGTACTCCTCTGCCATGAATGTTTTTATTAAAATACATGTTTGCTTAAAAACATTTTGTGGGATTACATTTAGAGGCATCACACACTCCAGACAGCTGGTTCCTATTAAGATCAAAGTGAACAATTCTGATTCAGTACATTCCTCAAGAATGGAGAATTTTACATTAAATGACTGAATTACTTTCTTTACATGTTCACCTTCTAATTCCACTGAAATTTGGAAAAATCTGAGGAATTTCCCTTTAAAAGATGCTAGTGCAGTAAAATCAAGACTTTATGATATCACTTTATATCATGCAACTGCTAGAACAAAACTTTGTATCTCCAAAGTGGTAACTCACAGGATAAGCAAAAGATTTAATGGATTAATAAAAACAAACCAAAAAGTCATTTTTGTCTTGAAACTGTTGCATGGTCGAAAAGGAAGGGGTTTTATGCCAGAAATGAGAAAAAACAGCAACAAACCGTAAAATATTCATAAAGCAGACTTATAATAAGAAATAAGAAATAAAAATTACATTGCCTTCATTTTAAGATATCTCTAATATTTGTAGTGTACATTGCATATTCCCACACATGCAGTACTATGCAAAGGTTTTGAACCACTCCTCATTTCTTTATATTTTGCCTTGAATCACCTTGTTGGTGAAAAAATACTATTCTATTCCTGTCAAATGATCTTTGTCATAGAGTAGATTAAATGAAAGAAATGGGAACAAATGTTTTACTGACAGGCTGCAAAGTGTCTAAAGATACAAGGAGCCTAGGTAAAGGAGTTCCAACCACTCACCATTCAGCACCACCAGTATACTGATCACCGCCTGATCATCTGGAATCATCTGCTCCTGTTTCTTCACTGGTTCGTCCTCGTGCTGGTTGTTTATGTTTGGTCATGGCAGTTAGCAAGACAATCAAACACCTGAATGGAATGAGCCTTCGCTGCTCAGGGCTGTCCCAAACATAAACAACCAGCACGAGGACGAGGAGTAGTGGCGGACAAGACCTGGGCAATAAATCATTTTTCATGCATTTTAGTGCTAAATTATTAAGAAAAATTTACTAATTTTGTAACAAACATTTTGTAACATAAATAGAAAATGCGCATGCATGAATTACAGAACAGTCTATACAGGGGTAACATCGGTATTTTACATTTTTTGCACCATGGGAGACAGCAGTTCAGTGTACATTTTACATCTTTTAAGGGTAATGTATTAAGTTTAAAATAAAGTCTTTTGGGAGCATATTTGGGGTCATATTTAGGATTTACACTATAAAAACAGGCATTTTTAGGAATTTTTTTACCACATCACATAATCACGGTTTATACACATGTGCGCTTGGAACGTAATCCCCACGATAAATGGGGGTTTACTGTACATATATTTACAAATTTACACAAACACACAGTGTTGTACATGAACACATTCCTGTTTTTCGTGAACGCTGAACTGAACAAATCAGTTTACAAATTATGAACGTGAACATGAGTGATGTTCATGCTCGTGAGACTGAATGCAGCTCACATTTTCCATTTGCTGATTACAGGCTAGCATGGTTAGGGCTTTAAGTTCAGACACTTCTGCAGAAGGCAGTTTGTTTAGACATTTGAGTCTGTTTTTTTTAAGAAATCGGTGTAGATTTGGATGGGGAAAACCACACGTTTTGTTTACTTTTAATGTTCTTTTCTGAACACTTTAAAAGATATTATCATGAAAAAAGATATTATGTTGCATTTTAGGCAGACACGGTTTGTTTACATTTTGTGTTAATATTGTCTGAATAAAATTTCCATATACAGCACCTCGTTTTTTTCACTTTCAGCATAACATGATGCATTGCTTAAGTGGTAAGATCTATTCTCAACTTCAAAATTGTTTTTTAATGTAACTTATGTCTGTGATTTTTCAGTAGTATGACAGATAGAAGGAGAAGATTGAATGAGGTTCAGATAAAAGGACGCTGAATTGAAAATGTAAAAAAAAAACCAAAAAACTAATGAACGAACATGATATCAAAAACCCCAAAAAACTAAAAGTGGACTAGTTCATTTTTTGAGCTGTGAACTTGGTTAAAATAAAAAAAAGAACTATGAACGTGAACTAGTTCATTTTTATTTGAATGAACTGAATATTAAACTAGTTCTTTTCAGTGTGAACTGGCACAACACTGAACACACATATATATACATATATTTACACATTTACACAAACACGCACACACACACACACACACACACACACACATATTTGAATGACTCAAGAGTCTCTGAGAGAGTCTTGTGTGAGTCAGGAGCAAAAAAGAAAGCACGACCACACTCTACTTCACAAGAAATGACCAGAACAGCTAGTCATGATCACTCTGAGGTGACACAATGCCATGTCATGCCTGATAATACAGGACACACACACACACACACACACACACACTTATTTCAGGCAATCAGTGTCGATGATTAGGTCCAGATGTGCAGGTGTGGCTGGAGATGAAGAGGCCTATTAAACCTCCAAATGCACAAAGAGTCAGAGCATTACACACAGAAAAGGAATGTATTTATTTATACAAACACGGAACACATGTAAGCTATTAGTAATGCCGTACCCTTATTTCATTTCTTCACTTTTGTTCGAGTCATAGGCAGAACATAAAAACCATCTTCATTAAGTTTATTGCCATGAACCAGAGCCCATCATATAAAGCCCCCCTCCCCAGCACTGGTGGTCCAAAACTGCCAGTGAACCCATGTGTGTTTTTATATGTAATGATACAACAGAGGAAAATCAGAAAATCTTTCTGTACTATTTTCCCTCATCATTATATGTCACTTTATCACATCAAATAGTGTTGCTGTTGCACACTATGGGAAAGGGTCCCATGTTTCCAGGGTCCTTTATTTTCTCACTGAAATGACTGGCATTTTTAGTCCCCTATGCTCCCCAGACTCTGTGCTCCCTCTCTGTAATTCTGGAAACAGCTCTATATTTTCCTCAGGTCCTATCCCAAAGTCATTTAGGAGTAGAACTTATCTAGATGTCACAGGGATCAAATGCAACATTCGTTTTGTATATTGCTTATTATTGTTATTAAAAGCTTGAGCTGGATTCTGGATACTTTAAAATCTATTACACTAGTTTGGCACCTTGAAACTGGACTTGGAGTCAAGTCTTGAATTACCTCTTGGCAACGCACTGTCCTGGATGACATGAAAACATTCATGCATTTCATTGTTTTCTGGAGGTGATTTAGGTGATATAGTTTAGTGTATTGCAGTGAGTAGAGTCTATCTAAGGCACTGGTGGTTAATCAAATGTGAGGACTGATGCCACTCATCCCCCCTAAATTGCACAAGCATGTCTATATTCATCTATATCTATTATGATCAACTATCTAATGTAATCATAACGCTGTCTATTTAAACATTACTGTGTCTTTCTGTTTGTTTGTCTTGTGCGTACATTACCTGTTGTTAAATGAGAAGTTCGTGTGAAATGGACCTGGGGTGTATTGAAACATGATAACGAGTATGAACTTTTGTCGAGTAGCCCACCTTCATTTGTCCCCCGCATTCCGAAACGCAGCGCTTTTAGCCGATGCTAACCTCAAGGCTCCACCTAGGCTGATAATGGTAGGGCATGGGGCATCACGTAGCCAGTGCAGATAAATCTCTATTTTTACATGATTAACAAGGCTCAAAGTAGCTCCACACTTCATTTCTAGAATTCTGAGGGCCCTGACATTTAAAACGAGACACTGAGAACTTTGAAAGTGCACAGGTAGTTTATTAAAAAGACAGTTTATACAGACAGTACCTTCAGGGAATTTTCCGGTCGCCGCCATCTTGAAATTAAGGCACGATAAGTCGACTGACGAGCATGAACGAACAGGTAGGATAGGGCAACTCGGTGTCCTCATATTCTGCCATCCTTGCAAGATTTGTCAACTCCTGTTGCACCAACTCCAGTCTACAACAAATGGGAGTATTCACATGAATAATCAGCTGTAGTTTCGTTAGTGCTCATCAGTCGACTTATCGTGCCTTAATTTCAAGATGGCGGCGACCGGAAAATTTCCTGAAGGTACTGTCTGTATAAATTTCTTACCTTCTTAATGTGTTTGGGACCATCAGCTGTAATGGTAGGGTTGGTACACAGTTAGTAATCTTATTCCACAACGGTTCTACTCCACATCATGGCAAGAACCACCTAACTAAATGAGACAACTTTCCATCATTACCTTATTACAAAACATATTCTGGTCTTTTTTGTTTACTACATAATTCCATACTACATAATTCCACAACTGGGGAACGGTGTGTGGAGAGAGTACCTTGCTCAGCCTTCTGATCACAGGGGCAACTCCCTAACCACCAGGCCACCAGTTTCCCTTTTGGTTAAAAATACTTGTATTTAATTTTCATATCTTTCATCAACAATATGTAACATAAAAAACAGTAAAAACATTTGCATAAATCAATCAAGTCAACAATAATTACTTACTGTTAAGGTAAATGGTTGCTTTATACAGTGTTGGCCGAAAAAAGTCTTGAACACAAAACTACAGGTATCTTATGTATAGTTTAGATGTGATATTTATTTAGTTAAATAACAAATTCACCTTAATGTGGTGGACTAAATTGTATGGTTTAGTGTATTGCAGTGAGTAGAGTCTATCAAAGGCACTTCTGGTGGTTAACCAAATGTGAGGACTAATGACACCCACCCCCCCTAAATTGCACAAACATGTCTTTATTAATCTATAACTATTATGATCAACTAACTCATGTAATCTATAATGTTGTCTATTTAAACATTACTGTGTCTTTCTGTTTGTTTGTCTTGTGTGTACATTCTCTGTTGTTAAGTATCCTTGGGTTTTTGAATCGTGCTTTGTAAATACCATTTATTTGTATTATTGTTATTATTGTTATTAAATAACATTTCCATATTGTTCCTCAAGGCACATTTAGTCCATGTCTGACCATTGCTCTTTCACTATGGCTGATACGTTTTGATAACTGCATGGTCAGCAGCATAATTACTGATCATGATGATGATGTCATATTTACCACTAAAATCTACATTTACAAACAAGATTCAGGTTGCATGACAGTAAGATGTTTAATAACCAGTTAAAACTATGTCATAGCTTCTTAGGAAGTCTATTTATGTGCATTTGATTGTATTTATCATTATAGTCTAGGGAGTGTTTAAGCCTCAGTAAAGCATTGAGGCAGACACAACATCATTACATTAGTGAAACTCCCTCGCCCTCGCAGTGAGCTTTAAAGTGGCATTACACAACAGCCTGCTGGTGCAGACATTACTGAAAGGGCATCTGATGTTTTCCTTTCAGAATGAGCCAGTTTCCTGCGAACCCAGAACCCAAAGCTCAGACAACATGACACAAAAAAGCAGAAAAAATGGAATAGTGTCTGATGAGTCACTGCTCTCTGCTGTTTCAGAGGTCTGATCTTCCTATCGACCTGGAGACGGCGCTGTGAATTAATTTCTAGGGAGAGCCTGAACCCACTGCACCATGATGATGGAGAATAAATGTTGTATGGAACATGAAATTCAAGCAATAATAATGGAACTGATTATTCTAGACTTCAGCCTTGTTTAGCACAACCGGAATATCACCGGGCTATGATGTGTTTTGATGTTAATTCCTGAATGTAAATCAAAATAAAATGTAAATTCAATTAAATCAGGATGTTCCAGCAATTGCTGACTGATTCACACCATGAAACCGTCTTCAGTATCATTGTGTTTCTAAAAAACCTTGTATCTCAAGAGCTTTATCGCGTTCTTAATATGTTTGTGAGTTCAGATCGTGCCTTCAACTTATGGGTGCTGTGTGAGAAAAGAGTGTATGACTGCAGGAGGGAAGGGAACCAAAGAACTTGTGCTGGATTCTGGACAGCTTCTGCTCGACCCCCAAGCTGAACCCAGATGGACTGAGAGGAAAGTATAAGCAAGAGGGAGGAGATGGTAATCATGAACAGTAATGAAGTGTATGTACCTTATTGCTCTATAAGTACGTTTTTTAAGCATGTGTGTATTTTCATTTTTACTTTAACTCAACTACATTACAAAGTAAAATGTCCTACTTTTTACCCGACTTTCAATAAGGAACAGTGATGGAAAAACATAGTGAGCCTTTCACTAAATCCAGTGTAAAAACCAAGGGCATTTCATGTGTTCATCTCTGCACTTGCGTTCTCATAGACTTGTGAAGCATCATCAGTCGTGGTTCCAAGTATGGCTCAAATTCAAAGTGGAGGGGTGGTGGCCTAGTTGGTAGGATACTTGCCTCTGGACCAAGAGATAATGGGTTTGAATCCTACCTTCAGCACACCACGACTGGGGTCCTGAGCAAGACCCTTAATTCCAAATTGCTTCAGGGAGACTGCCCCCTGTAGTTAGGGAATGGAAGTCACTTTGGATGAAAGTGTCTGTTAAATGCCATAAATCTAAATGTAAAGTTTGCACCTCACCAGAAGATTAATGGATTTTTGATTAATGGGTGTATCAGGTGGGGAGTTAGTCAAGTTTACCATGATGCATTTCACACAAAGAAGTGTCAGTGGTGGTATATACACTATACGGACACAATTATTGGGACAAATACTTGGGCTGGACCCCTTACTTCCAGTGAAGGGCGACCTTAATTCTTCAGCAGACCAAGACATTTTGGAAAATATCATGCTTCCAACTTTGTGGACACAGTTTGAGGAAGAACCTATTCCAGCATGACTGTGTCCCAGTGCACAAAGTTGAGTTCTGTGTGGAAGAACTTGACTATTTGGAGTTGGATACCCATGCCTAATGTAACCCCTGCTGAATGGGATGTGAAATTATATTCAATTTCAAAACATAAGACGAGAATTGCACTAGTAAAAAATATACTTTTATTTGAGTACTTTTATTTGAGTAATATTTTACCAGATGTATCTCTATTTACTCTCAAGAACAAGATTTGTGCACTGGGTCTACTGAGTCTATTGTAAAGTCAGCACAAGAGAAAACTTTGTTAACCACTTTTAGCTGATCTCATGCGGTCCAGATATCTGACTTACATGCAGTAAGCTAATATCAGCTGTAACTACCACCGAAATGAAAAAATATTATCTATATGGAGGTGGGAGGTAGGGGCTTCTATATGACACAGCAGTGACTAGGTCAAGGAGTGGGTGGAAGAAAAACGGATACTACACTTTTACCAGCCCCTAGGATTACCAAGGAACCTCTCTCATGATGACTCTGTTCACTGGAGCTCACTCCCACTTGCAGTAGTTCTACTAGACTTTATTACTGCAGTTTATTTACATTCCCATGTTATACGTTCCAGCTGCATTATATCTGTGCATCCTTTGAATCTGTCTGCTGAGCTCTGCAAATACCTGAGCTAAGAAAAACTCCTAACACAGGCCCTAAATCACATGAAGGGAGCTTTAAGAAGCTTTTAAGATTGATACCAGACATTGTTGTTTTTAAAGGCATTGCGGGGGTTGTGTTTGCCGAGCTGACTCGAGGCCAGCAGGGCTCCCACAGGAGTGTGTAGACACTCGACTGAAAGGAGAGAGGCACGGGTGCCACAGAAGAGACCCAGGCCCATAAATCCTGGCTCAAAGATTGCGCAAAGGCCCTAAACTAACCAAAAACACATGCAGTGAGTCTGCCTGAACATCCTGAACTCGCAGTCAGAGGTGGAGGCCTACGCATATGCACACACCATCCAGTGCTGTGTCCTGCTATTGATATGCTCTCCTCTATAATTCCTGGTACACATCAGCCACAGCAAAGTAGACAAAAGGCTGGGACAAAACAGTGAGAAAAATGTATGATTCTGCACTGGTTTGGCTCCTTCAGCCAAAAAAAGGTGCTGTAATTGGGAACTTCAACTGTCCAAAGTAAAAGCAAATTAAATCCAACATATCAAAATGTATATGAGAAATGACTTTTAACAGTATAGTCCATTCACTTTCCCAAAGGAAAGGGGCATAATCGTACATATTTAATGATAATTATTTTAATAGAAAAGTAACTTTGGTGGAATATGGTTCAATTATGCTCCCCGACTAAAGGGACTGATGACGCACCCTTGAGAGTACCACCCACTGGCATTTGTCGGCATTTGTACCAGGAAAGTTCAGTTTTTTCTGATGATGTAGTTGATTTTAATTTAGACTATAGCATAGTTTGAATGTAAGTTGCAACAGTATTTGATTTTACATCCTACTAAAATTCAAATGATGGCGCCTATGGCAAGTGATTTACATAAAATGACAATAATTAAAGAATTTTTAAATATATAAATTTTACCCATTAACATTTGATTGTACTGAAGTAGCCTCGCACCTGCTGGCCCCGGGATAGGCTAATAGTAAGGATTAAATGGTAATAGAAAATTAAATTAAGTTAAAAAAAAAAGTGTACCACTGATGTTAGCTTGTTGCAAACTAGGTACTAAAAAAATCACTATACCTAGAACACATAAACGTTGTATTCAGCAATTAGTTTAGTAATATTGTATGTAATGGTATGAATATAGTATGTAATATTGAGAATTCACATGGCCACATGGAAGAGAATGGTTTTGATGTCACTGCTTACCTATGAGGTCCCACTTCTAAATGTTTCTGCATTTTCTGCATTGGGGAACCTGCAGTTAGGTTCCATTCCTAACACATTCAGGCTTCATCTGGCTGTCAAAAGGCTGACCTGTAAAAAGCTCTTCCCCAGACACACACAGAGCAGTCAAGGGAAACCCCCAGCAGGCCCACAACTGATATTTCTGAATACCACAGAACTGGTAAAAGTGCTTATGTAAAATATTCTTGAAGTGATAACAGACAAGATACAGTTTCAAATGTCTCAATGTTTCTCCAGAGAAAGGCAAGGTTCTTTTTCTTTAGACACAGTTGGCCCAGGGGAGGTTTCAAGGTCTAGAAGTCTACAAAGTGTTTATATAGGCAGTAAAATCTGAATTTGGTCCATATATCAGTGAACAGGATCTCCGGCTTAAGCATGTGGAACAGGTTCAGTTTTGATCTGAACCATATTCATGGTCTTTGGCAAAGGCAGAAAAAGAAAAAAGATTCAATTTGACATCTGCTTGGTTCAGAATTGTGATTTCTTGATTAAATTCAGTATTACCATATCAGATGATATTTAAGACAGCATTAAAGCTAAAGATTCCATCCTTCTTATGTGATGTTGCTACACTGAACTGTCTCCTTCTGTTACACCAAAAGGATTTCTACACAACAGTGTGATCATGAACTATTTTATTTATTTATTTTATAGGTACTGACGTCTGGTCACAATTTTGGATGGGAGGTTTATAAAATTACAACATTAACTCTCAAACTATAGCTTTACATTAGGAAAGGACTCTGTAAACCAGCAATTTATAAAGTAAAAATATGTTACCTGAATGTCTGTTGGGGGAGGGGGATTCTGCAAGTGGGAAGTGGGTAATTTCCCCTTGAGAGAAAAAAAAATATATATTTAATATTGTGCATTTAAACATTTCCTTTATCTCTTGAGTATGTCAACAATATCAGGTTAAAGCCTGACATTGTTTACATACATTCAGTGTTAAAGAAATGTAGAAACTAACAAAGTTAATTACGATTTTTTAGTGCCTGTAAAACATTTTCATGTAAAACACGATTGCAATACCTCTTGAATGCACTATTCATTATCACTTACTTAATTACCAAGCTCAAAAAGTTAGGCAACAAGTTCAGCATGAGTTCATCTCATTCTTCGACCTCCATGATTTGACTCATAAAAGGAGTCAGTCTTCTTCTGCTTTTCTCTCTGCAGTGGGAGTTACACACACTTTAACTGTGCTGGTGCTATTTAACTAAATAAACCCAAATGCCATTGGCCTACATTAGTTATGACTACCCAAGCGAGCCACCTGTAATGTTCCCAGAGCAATTCACTGACAGACCTTGTGATTCTACAGCTGGGGCTAGAGGTGAATCATGTTCACAAAAATTACATATTTGCAGGTCCAAAGATGTCAGAAATAACCAGCTTCCCATTTGTTAACAGCAAATAAAATAATGTGGGTGCCAACAGTTATTTAAAAGTCAAATCAATAACACTAAAACTAAAAACAATACTTTGATGATTACACATCCGTACTACACTCTTAAAAATAAAGCTGCCAGAAAGTATTATTCGTACTGCCATAGAACAGAGGTGCTCAAACCCGTCCTTGGGGATCCCCAGACCACTCCACATTGCTCAGAGCAAATCCTTGGTCATCTGACCAGTTTGTTTACATATTTTGGCTTTGATTTGCATTACATTTAGGTAAAAACTCCCGGGTTGACTCAGAGGAACCACAAATTTTGTGGATGCCAATCACGCATGTCATACAGCATCCAGTGGAAGAGGTGTTCACAATCGACCTCTTGAGAAACAGTCCAGACAAGCAGGCACTGCTGCATGCAGCCGCCCACGGGTGGCTCACAACGCCTGTTTTGAAAAAATGGTTAAGCTAGTCTGGTATCAAAATAGATTCTGAATCATTAACCCATTTATCATTATTTAGGAGGTTGGGTTTTTTGTTAAAAGTACATAGTCTCATGTGACCAAACCACTAATATTATTAAATATCGAATATATATATATGAATATATTAATGCTGGGGAACAATTACTTTTTTTTATTGCAATTAATCACGATTTTCGTTTTGCCATATGAACAAAAGTGCAATAACATTTGTATTGCATACACTTTAAACAAATAAGGAGATTTTAACAACAGTGTTCCCTTTAACACAGTTACAGTTCAAATATTTCTGTGAATCTCAACTTAAAGACTCATGTAATCAAGTATAAAAGCCTGACCCAGGCAAAACCAGACGATACTCAGAGTGCTGCGTGCTGCTCGCAACCCGAGCACAAAAATGCAACAAACTTTCCA
>JBBPCX010029670.1:0-16192 GCA_037974365.1 Hydrocynus forskahlii | reverse complement strand
CAGTGGTCCTAGCCTGTATGGTGACCAGGCTGAAGGAAGGAAGGGAGGGAGAAAGCGTGAGAGATACACTAAGTGGACAAAAGTATTGGGACACTTAACACACGTGGAAAAGGCAGAAAATAGGCGGTATCCAGCCCTACATGTTCGACGCCGAGTCGGACCCAGAGCAAGATCACAACACTTCATGTGTGCCAGTAGACACTGCGCTCGGCTTATCCGTGCTCGTAAAACTAGCAGACGTAATGGCGGATCTGGTGTTGGGGCCTTACCGTATACGTATACGGGAACAAAACACGCATTTTACACCGTGATTGAGGTATTTTCACACCAATTTCTCTGCCTTAACCAATCGCGGATTTGTTTTATTGTGTTTTGAGCGAGTTTTTGCCACTGCAGCAGTGGTCAGGCACAGCTGAATTCAGCAACATAAACCTGCAAAGACCCAAGATGGCCACTGAAAAGCATGACAAGCAACAGGCTAGTGGGTGGGGTCTCGACAGATGAGGGGCGGTTCTATGCAAATTGGCCCCCACCTGATGTCACATGGGGGCCCTCTGTCCAAACGGCTTGTTTTGAATGGGACTGAAACTGTGAAGAATAGAGCTGGTGATTTTGTGCAAAGAACTTCATGAACATGTTTTGTATAGCCCATAGACCCATTATAACTAAAGTGAATTTTGCACAATAGGTCCCCTTTAAATATTTGCACATTTACTGCACTTTTTAACATTCTTTTATGTATTCTTTTACTTCTTATATCCCTCTCATTATCTTGTTTTATTTTATTCAAATTTTTATTTATCCTTATTTTATTTTCCATTTCTGTGAAGCACTTTGAATGACCTGTGTATGATAATGTGCTGTATAAATAAACGAACTTGAACTTGAATTCTACCTTGTCATACAGCTCTTTCATCACACATTCAGCGCCAAACATCATTCTACAGCTTCTCAACAGAGATCTCAGCCCATACATGGAAGAAAATTCAAACTTTACTGCAGATAAATATACACATTATTTCCACATGAAAAAAGAGAACACATTTATGTAAAGAACTTATAATGTGTTTCCAATAAAGTAGCCAGTGTAAGAATGCACTAGGGAGGTGTCACTAATAAAATGGCCAGTCTGCGAATGTACTTTGAGGTGTTACTAATAAAGTGGCCAGTGTGTTAATACACTAGGGAGGTGTTTCTAATAAAATGTCCAGTCTGTGAATGTACTTTAGTTTCTAATAGAGTGGTCAGTGAGTGGAGGCACAAGTGGGCATTTCCGATAAAGTGGCCAGTAAACTAAAGCTGTTAAGGCCACATAAGGATCAGTGAAGCATCCCGGCCTGAGGATCTGAGGCTTTATAGAGAAATGAGGCTGTGGGGGTGGGGGGTGGCTGTTGCTCAGACGTCTTTTTTGCCGTTTATTGTTTTTCTTGCATTATAACAAGCCTTCAGTGAGTGAAATGAGTGTGTGCAGTCTGGACAATACGGCGCTCAGTGTGGGAGCTTTTTGATGGACGTTTATTAAGTGCGCTGAGCGTGTGTATTAGCATGCGGTATCCTTCCCCCTGTGACATTTCAATCTGAAAAGCAGTCTACCTCTCTCTCTTTCACTCACTCGTTCAACCTTTTCCATCCTTCGCTTCCAATCATCTCAGTGGGAAGTGAACTCTGATGGTCATCTGCAGAGACAGCCTATTACCTGAGACTACAGGGAGCCACAAGTGCTTTCTCCCTCTCAGGCTGTGTGTGTGCGTGTGTGTGTATGTGTGTGCGCACGCGCATGTATGTGTGTGTGCGTGTCTTTGTCTTTTAGCCTGTCTCAGGAGTCGTGAGGTGGCAGTGGAGTCTGGCAGCGTTCGACAGCCGAACAATCACACACTGCTTTAGTGTCAGTCTGGGAGAAACACGGTGAGACAGAAGCTCAGACGCTCCACTGTTTCACAGGATGAGAATGTGACAACAGGTTCTTCACTGCAGAACTGCGGGGAGCTGAAAAATGCTCATTCATATATAAAAAATTATATAAGACAAATGACGTTTTCTTGCAAGTGTGGTCAGATCCTTGTGCTTTCTCTCACTGGCCACTTTATCGGAAACACCTTATGCTTTCACTCACTGGCCTCTTTATTGGAAACACCCACCTTGCTTCCACTCACTGGTCACTTTACGGGAAACACCACCTCATGCCTAACCAGACTGGCCGCAGTTTCTGAAAGTAATGCCAGTAGTTTTAGTGTTCCCAGTTCAGAGTTACGTGTTTTGGAGTATTCTCTCCTGTCCTGCTCTATTCCAGCCTGCTTTATGGATCTGCCTGTGCTGTGACCCCCTCCGAACCCTGACTGTAATTTTTGCAAACGGCCAAATAAAGCAGAGCTGGGTTTATTACCATACGCCCGCCTGCCCCGAGGCTTCTGGGGCCACAGCCCATTCGTGCTGTTATCCAGTTCGGAATTATCCTCTCAGCCAAATCCAGACTGAATCAATATTAGACCGCAACACAAAACAGACCCACATAAATGACTATAGTGTAGTGCAGAGGAGCGAATGACCTTATCTGAGCCCAGAACCACCTCTGGTTTGGCAGCGAGGACGATAAAGCAAAAAGTAGAGGTGGAGGAGCCCAAACCCACACGCATTGTTACTTCACCAAAGCAAAGAAATAAAATGTGGCCCATCCCTGCTAAAACATTGTCTAATACAAAAGTATGTCCTTATTTGGAGGCCCCATGTCTCCGGATCGACACAGTGGAACTTCACAGGACATCACAGAAACCTTTATTTTGTGATTATGTCAGATTATCGTATAGTACGATCTTAAAAGATATAGACTTTACTGTGTTTGGAACTTAAAAAATGATGTGTGTATGAATGTGGTGGGAGGAAGGGATGAGTTTATGTGCAGGGGGTGGAAGGCGTGTGTGTGTGTGGGTTGGTGGAAGCGGTGTGTGTGAATGTGGGGTGGGTGGAAGGCGTGTGTGAATGTGGGGAGGGTGAAGGGGTGTGTGTGAGTGTGAGGGTGGGTGGAAGGGGTGTGTGTGAGTGTGGGGGTGGGTGGAAGGGCATGTTCTTCACTGTTGTCTGTTTTAAACGCTTTGCAGACAGAGAGGAGCTGTAAATAATTGAATGTCTTATAGACTCACTTACGACTGTGAATATTTGTACGCTGTTCACTTTTGTGTCTTGCATAATTTGGCATCCTGTGGTGTTTTCTTCAGTCTATGATTCCTTAAGTTTAAATGCCAGCTTTACAATAACCTTTACTGAGGCGCTGCCCGATCTTTCACTTCCTATTTGGTTATTCTAGACTGCCAGGTATGAAAAGAGAAGTTTTGTTGTTTTTTTAGAGGTGCTTTGTACTTTAATTTTTGCTTTTTTACATTATAGGACTCAACAAAGATATGTTTGGGTGGTTGCTAAATAAGAACATATTGTCAGTGGGAGCTGTAGAAGCAGCTTTTGTTGAGAAACCTCAGCTATAGCAGGTTGATCTTAGCAATAGAATGCAGAAAGTAAAGAGTGGGCAAATTAGTGCTGATATATTAAATATACTGTTACTGTCTGAGTAACATGGAAGGGAAACCGCTGTTAAGTAAGAGTAATGTCAAAATATATCAGTTTGTCTGAGGGGATTTCTGTACTAGCCAGGTTTGGATCAGAAGGTCACATTTGCTCAGATTTTTTAACTTAACTGAGTGCTATTATTGTCATTGTTGTCATTTGATCTCATATGAAGTAGATATTTAAGGTAATCCAAATTAACACCTTTTTTATTTCTTCAGCAGGGGATGTGAAGAAGCCTCTATTAGAGGTCGCTCCCAAATCTCTCCTCCCTAAACCAGGTCAGTCTGGCCTGCGGCTCCCTGGCTTCTCCCACCTGTCCACTGCTCGCCTCGCTGCCTTTGGCTTCGTCCGCAGCGCCAGTGTATCCTCGGTGTCCAGTAATCAGTCCAACGACAGCACACACAGTGACCCCTGCCGACCCACCAGACGTAAGTGCCCCACTGCCATTCGTAAAACTCAGAGAGGAATAAAGGAAGTGGCATAATTTAACTTCAATTAATTGAAATGCAGTGTTTTTTTTTAATTTTTTTATTTGCATCTAAAGCAGCTGGTGTCCTGGTGGTTATGGAATTGTCCCTGCGACTGGAAGGTCGTGGGTTCGAAACCCAGTACTGCCAGTTTCACCACTGAGGTACCCTCGAGCAAGCTGCTGTCCCTATCCACTGCTCTCCAGGCACCCCGGTGGCTGCCCACTGCTTCACTTGGTGAATGGGTTAAATGTAGAGAAAGAATTTCATGTTGTTCACACTGTGTGCTGTGCTGTGGTGGGTTCACATGTAATTATAAGGGGCCACTTTACTTCACTATCCAGGTCTGGATATTCTGCTGCTGTTGTTTTCGCTTCAGTTGTGAGAACTGATCACAGTAGTTTGATGATATTAGGTGTGCCCGTACATCACCAACAACAGTACGCAGACTGAAGAACTGGAAATGAGACAGTACTGTGCAAAAGTCTTGAGCCACCCTTCGTAGCATTGAGGAACAGTTCTCCAGGATTCCTGAAGGACTTTCGAAGACTCTCATTTTCAGTCCAATCCCTGTCCACACCTGTCCAGTTTCAGAGGAATTATTTTTGTTTGTCACACAGTGACCTACATATGAAACATTCAAACATGACAAAGCACATCTAACTTTGGCCTGAACCAGTGAAGAAACAGGTGCAGGTGATTCCAGACGATCAGGCGGTGTTCAGTATACTGGTGGTGCTGAATGCTGAGTGGTTGGAACACTTTAATCTTGGCACCTTGTATGTTTAGGCACTTTGCAGCCTGTTGCAGTGAAACATTTGTTCCCATTTCATTCGTTTGATCTGCTCAGTATGATGAAGTTAAGACAGTTTGAAGACACGAGTGTTTTTGCGCCAACAAGGTGATTCAAAGCAAAATATGTAAAAAATAAGGGGTGTCTCAAGACTTTTATACAGTACTGTGTGTAGACATAAATATTATATATCACATATTACAGTTCCAGTACCTGTGGTTTATTTTTTTGCAGTGCACGCTGTTTAGTCCTCTGTAAATAGCAATAGTGTGTTCTTTAAAGACTTTGGAAAAACCAGAAAGATGACTTGCTTTCGCTGAGCTGCAGAATTTCATTGCAGTTGATGTACAGCTTGTATAACAAATCCAAAACTCCATTAAACACACAAATGAGCTATGGGTCTCTCCTCTCATTATACAGATAATGAACCTGAAGAGCCACACACATTCATAACAGCACACATTACAAAAGCATTTTTTCTTCAGTTTCAACTGGCACATGCAGTGTTACCAGGGCAGCTCACCTCTGCTCTTTTTTAATACAGATATGAGTAATGAGGGGGCTAAAATCTCATGCGTATTCCCATAAGGGAGGAAGGAGAGAGGGAGATATGGGTGGGAGTGGGAAGAGGAATAAGTGAGTAACAGTTGCCTATTTTCTTAGTGTAATCCTTTTGTGGTGCTGGTTTAAAAGGCATGAGTTTTAACACAAATGAACAGAAAACATTCATTCAGTAGGTGCAACATGGAAAGCCTGAATCATCCTTAGAAAATTTAAATATAATTGTTGTAAATTGGCCGAACAGTCGTATCTTCGGGGCAGCTGGTGGCCTAGTGGTTAGGGGCATTGCGTCTGCAATCAGAAGGTTGGGTGTTCGAATCCCAACACTGCTAGTGGCACCTCTGAGGTACCCTTGAGCAAGGTACCCTCCCCACATACCGCTCCATGGGCATCCCTCATTGGGGCAGCCCCCAGCTTCACTTGGTAAATGGGTTCAATGCAGAGAAAGAATTTCACACTGTGTGGTGTGTTCGCATGTGACTATAAGGGGCCACTTTACAGTCTGACCTTTTGAGGCCCTTATAACTAATAGAGTTGGTAGATGAAAGCAGGTAACTTTACCCTAATAATGTACCTGGAAATAACTTGTTACATACTGGGAAAGAAATTCTTAGTTATAATCAGGTAAACAGAAGAGAATGTTCGATCAAACAGACAGTTAAAGGATTTTTATGTGGATAAATTAGTTCATATTTAGGGCTAGGGATGGGAATTGAAATGTGATACCTTTATTGTACAGACGGTATTGCTTCCAAGCATCAGAAACTACTGCCATTCGATTCTGAATTTCAATTCGAAAGCAGTCAGTAACTAGACTGGTCTAGACTGCTCAGATCTAGACTTCCGATGACTGTCTTAAGGATGTTGTACACTAAACCTGATACAAATAAACCACACGAAAATGCTAAATGTTTACTTTTCATTTTTATGCATCAACACACCTCGCAGTTTCTTTGAGTTTGCAGTGCTGTTTGAGTAAAAAGTGCAAATAGAATGATTTGCTCCTCCCATAAAATGAGCAAATGATGACCAGAGCATGGGGAGTTTCACCACCACATACTCAGGAGCTGAAACTTGATAACAGCTTCGAATGTCTGTAACCTGGTGGAGCTGCTCTTGGAGATGCTTCACCATCCGTGTTAAAGCGGCAGGAAAACCTGATCCTTTTGACGTTTGTGAAAAGAATCTGGTTCTAAATTTGTGGGACAGATCTGTCAGCTTGCCAACAGCAGAAACATCGGCCAGTGAATTCATGTCACCTGTGAAAGTTTCCAAGAATTGAAGTCTGGAAAATCATGTTTAGTTTGCAAGATATCATCACTCTAGCACACTCATGGTCGTAGGTATTAATTAAGTCTTTCTGAGTGTAATCCAAATCTTTCTCAGTGTATTTGTATGTTCAGTTTCTCAGGTTTTATCTTTTATAGGTGCAAGTATTGAACTGAACAGCTTTGCCTTAGTTTTCAAGAGCTGCTGACAATATTTCTCCTAATTTCCAAAGAAAAATATTGTTCTTTAAAGTATAATTTTAAAGGAAATGACAAAACGTCAAAATAAGAGAAATGATGCAGTGTTTACAGAACTTGAATAGTTCTGTTCACTCTTGATTTGATTCAGGTGATCACCTGACCAGTACCTCATAAAGCAGAATGTGGTGTGCTTTAAAAATAAATTGCAGTGGTCTCATTTATATATATATATGCCCTGCTGGTTCACATGGTGATGGGAATCCTGGTTAGTGGGTGGGATTATTGCTGTTGCTATCTGTACTGAAACCTTTGAACATTATGCAGAAATAATGAAATACAGGTAAACCAAATGTTCCTCATTAACTGCGCCAGTGATGGTGTTGAGGCAGAGGCAGAGCAAAGGCAGGGCTAAATGACTGAAGCCATGTCGTAGGATATCCAGGGGAGTGTGATCGTGACAGAAATGGTGAATTTGTCTTCCTCAAGAAGACATGAATCCCGTAAGGACAGATCTGTGTGTGATACCGAGTGGGATTTCATTCCACCCCTCCCATTCCCATCGTCTCTTCTCGATACTACTGTTGCTAGGGAAGTACACTTATCATTAATCTTTAAATGTTTTGTATTTCTCTGCATGTTTTTTTCCTCTGTGTGAAGATTTTTTTTTTTGGCACCACAGGCAAAGCACTTCAAAGCAGTTCATGATGTCTGTTCTGATTAATCCCATAGCACACAGTCGCACTGGAGAACAGAGAGAGGGTTCATTCACATGAGCTGAAAAAGCTGCAGGCCATTTCTGGACTCAGATATCGGATCAGTCATTGAGCCATTCCACTTGTAGAGTTTCCAAACGCTGCACTGCAATCATGCCAGCTCATCCACAGAAATGATTCTTGATTATTTGATTCTTAAGAGAGTAACGAATGAGAAATAAACAGCCTTGTTTGTGAGATATCCTGCATAAATTCACATTAAATCGCAAGTGCTTTCTTATTATCACATTTATTGACATCCACTCTTAGGGTTCTTTAGGGCAGTGCAGTAAAAGACCACTTTTGTTTCCTTAAAGAACCTTTCAATGGTTCTTTAGAGAACTGGTTTAGTAAATGAGATGTGAGAGTGTTTTTGGATGTTTAATGAACTTCCATAATAGATAAAAGGGTCTATACCAATATATCAATTAAATGGTCAGGAACCATTTAGGATCCTTCTTTTTCAAAGGTGTATTAGTGACACTATGAGTGGTACACACACACTAATGATGCATGATGCACGCACACGTACACGCCCACTACTGTTTTGGTGTGACTGTCTCATAAAATGGAGATGTGGAGTAGACTGTACCTCTTCAGGTCTGCCCACCCACTCTCTACGAAACTGTATTGCATGCCTTATATAACTTGTTTCTCTCAGTAACGTCTATTACTTTCCGCAGTCTATTGTGTCATGGTTCGTTTGGAAAGTAGTTTATACACCTTAAGAAAATTATACACTTGACCATCACACCCATATGAGTATGTTGGACATGCCTTTCCAAAATTATTGGCATTAATATGAAGTTGACCCTCAAACCCCCCCCCCCCAATCCTCTTTTGGGCTACGGCCTCCAGTCTTCTGGAAAGACTTTGGAGTGTGTCTGGTGGAATTTGTACCCATGGTATCAAAAGGGCATTTGTGAGGTTGGATCAATCAGAGGGCCTGGCTCACACTCACAATGCTGGAGGAGTAAAAGGCCTTCCTCAAACTGTTGGCCATAAGTTGAATGCAGATGATTGTATAAAATGTCTTTGTGTGCTATAGCATTAACTTTACCTTTCACTGGAACTAAAGGGCTTAGCCCAAATAATGAAAAACAGCCCATTATACCTACTCCACCAAACTTTTATCTTGGTTCTATGTATCTGGTAGGTAGTGCTGTCCTGGCGACTTCCAAATCCAGATTCATTTATCAGACTGCTCGATAGTGAAGCATGATTCATCATTCCAGAGAACCTGTTTCAACCTCTCCAGAGTTTAGCAGCATGGATTTACACTGCACCAGATGACGCTTGTTGTTGCACATAGTCGTCTTAGGCTTGTGTGCAGCTTCTCAGTGAGTTTATGTGGTCTATGCTATGTAAAATATAAATAAAAAACACTATGTGCTGATTCTTCAAATCATGTAAACCCTTTGTACATGATTTTTGTAAATGATTTTTGTAAATCATGTAAATGTTCTGAAAACAGAACAAAGACAGCGTATCAAAGAGAAGACAACATATCAATCTATCATATCAAACTGAGAAACATTTTTTAGGAAATATATGCTCATTTTGAATTTGATTCCAGCAGCACATTAAAAAAGAAAATTTGGACAGGGCCATGTTTACCACTGTGTTGCATCACTTCTTCTTACAGATCTCTGTGAACATTTGGGAACTGAGGAGACCACTAGCTGGAGTTTTGAAGCCGAAATGTCATCTTATTCTTGCCTCATATAGGATTTCAGCTGGAGTCTTCTTTGTTGTAGTTTTCTCTTCATGATGGACCAAATGTTTTCGGTGTATGGACTAGCCAGTTTAGCCCCTGGGCTCTTGTTCTGTGGAGCCATACTGCTGTAATATGTGCAAGATGTGGTTTGGCATTGTCTTGCTGAAATAAGTAAGGTTGACCCTGAAAAAGATGTATTCTGGACGGCAGCGTATGTTCCTCCAAAACCAGTATATGTCATTCAGCATTAATAGCGCCTTCCCAGATGCGCAAGCTACCCCCTGCCATGTACATAAATGCACCCCTATACCATCATGGATGCTGACTTTTGAACTGTGCAGTGATAATAAGCTGAACAGTCCCTCTCCTCTTTAGCCCGGAGGACACAGGGTCAGCCCACAGGACGGTTTTCCCCTTTTGCTTCAGTCAGCGTTGATGAGACCAGAGATCTTGTTTGAGTCCATGCTTCAGTGGCTCTGTACTATTTTGGTGTCATGAGAGGGCCTACGCAAAATTAGGCCTACGCAAAATTAGGTATAAGCCTTGGCTTCTTGAAGGACATTTCAAAGCGTTTCTTTGGATGTCAGCTGCCTTTTGTTCTGTTTTCTGTCAAGGGGTGTTTTTGTGCATTGTGGTTTCAGATATTCTCCCACTCTTAAAAAGCACAAAGGGAAAGAATAGAGTGATCACATGTTTACCTACACTTAGGCATACACTTTATTGACAAATGTCAATAATGCTACACTTTTAAGAACAAAGTACTATAGGCTGTGCAGTAACAAAAGAAAGATGAAATTATAGTTTACCATTTTTAGTTTTAATGTAAATGGTGAATAAAAGGTATAGGTGTAGATGGAACAAGTGTACACTATGTAGACTACATTTAGCTTAAAAGCTAGCACTGCCTGTGAAAATGAACAGTCACAATCATAGAAATCACAAGGTGCCACGGACATCATACATCGTATTTCAGCATCCTGAATCAAAATCAAATAGAAGCGAACATGTTTGCCATTCAGTGTTGATGAATTCTCACGCCTGTGTTATAGAACTTTAGGTTTAGGTTTCTGTGTTGTCTGGACAGTCGGGGTGTCTCCTCCCACCCTTTTCTGACTGCATTCCATGCATACATCCACTCCCCTCGCTACTGCAGACCAGTGCTGAGTCAATATCTGCAGTCTGCAGTGTCAGTGCAGTTTCTCTGTCTCCCTCTCTCCCTCTCTCTTTCTCTCCCTCTCTCTCCCTCTCTCTCTCTCTTTGTCTTGGATACACACACTCCAATATGTTCTGACTTTCATTAAATGCCATCAGAAGACACTGAATTCCTGCAGTGAGACATTTGGACTATTATTGCCTGTGGTCCTCTGTTTGTTTGATCTCTCTGTTTTTTGACAGTCGGCAGTTATACAGAACTGTGCAAAAGCTGTCAAGCTGTCTTATTTTTGGCATATTGAGTAGATTAAATGAAAGTGTAAGGAGATAAATAGGAGTGTTTTGTGTGTTTTTGCACTAGCTATTAGTAGTCGTTCCCAAAGGTGCATCTATAGTCATATACCAAAGTTAATACTCTTTTACAGTAAACTATACAGTACTGTGCAAAAGTCTTGAGCCACACCTGTTATACTTGAATGATTCACATGTAGGTCACTGTGTGTCTTAACAAACAAGAAACATTCCTCTGAAACTGGTCAGGTTCAGAGGAGAGCTGTTCCTCAAGACTACATTAAAAATACAAGAAAGTCTGGCTCTTCGGAAGTAAAATATAAAGAAGCAAGGGGTGGTTCAAGACTTTTGCACAGTACTATATATAGTGTATATAAGACTAGACCATAAATACAAGAAAGTCTGGATCTTTGGAAGCAAACTGTGGAGAAATGAGGGGTGGCTCAAGACTTTTGCACAGTGCTGTTTAATGACCTGCAGATTCTCTGTTTGTCTTTGTCTATTTAGAATCTAGAGTCCAGAACATGATTTTTAGTGATCATAACAGCCCTACACATTTAGTTATGTAATTAATGACATTTACAGTCTATGTTGGATCTGCAAAACAGGACTTTTTACATAACAATAATTTTTCATTATCTTCAGATCATAATAAAGTCTCTCCTCTTATACTGGTGTTTGATGATGTTGATTGAAAGTTAGAAACGAAAATTTTGACAGAAATCTGAAGCAAAGTTAACTTACTTTCACTGTGATATTTCTGTTTATTGGCGTTTATTGGTTTTTCTGACCCATTAAAACACAATTGGAACTTTAACAGTTCCATGTTCCAGGACAGTGACTGATATAATCACATTTTTTTCAAACCCTTATGCCTACAATTTTTTGACATATGTCAATAACACCACACTTGAAAAATGAGTACTAAAAACTACATAATGTGACATGAACAACAAAAGATCAAATTATAGTTACTAGTTTTTTTTTTCTTCTCATTTTTTTTTTACAGTATTGATATAGATTCTTAGGGATTGTATCGATTGTATCGTATTAGATCAGGGAAACTAAACTGAGCAATGTTGTCAACCTCCAAGTCTACAATGCGTTACTCCCGACATGTGGCGTGAGGAGAAGTTCAAGCTTGTCTGATTCTATAGTGAGGACACATTTGTCTCTTTAACAGCTGAAGGGTCAGTGGCGGCACCTCCCAGCGCTGCCGACTTTTACAGCCCCCCGATGTAACTGCAACTCGTCTGCTTGTTATTTAGGTGTATGACTGTAGCATTTTTGTCAGACGCTGGACTCGGCAGCCACAAATGGAAATCCTAAGTAAGAAATAAAGAACAGCTGTCGTCCACACCCGAGTTGATCTCTTGTCCACGCCTTTATGACCACTTTTACTTTCTGGCACAGTCGTGTTCAGGGAGAGAGATAATCTGTTAGAGTTGTAAATCTGCTGGCCTTGTGTCTTGTGCTTGGAACGTCTCTCTTTCCCCTTTTTTTACCTAAAGTACAACCGCTTTCCTTAATTACTGCTAACTGTTGACATGGTTGTCATCTTCTTACCATGTAAAAGCGCCTCTGCCTTGAAGAAAAACTGATTTGTGTTCTGTGTTAGAAAAGAGGCACCTTCTCGATGGAAGAAAGTCGGGTCTGATGCTGTGATGTTCACTTTACTGGGATACTTTGTACCTCTGTTTACTTTTGTTTTTCAAAGGGTCCCTCAGAAGGAAGACTTGACTTCATGTACGTGAGTTATGATGACGTTGTGATGATGCTTTGATCGGTTGTTCAGGGCTGCATGATAAATTATGAAAATACTGGACATATTTTATTGGTGTGCAACAGCTTGAAATATTTTTTTATCATTAATTCATTTTTTCAGTTGAAGCAGTGGGTCTTGTTTGTACCCCACATGCCCAAAAGAATCTGCTCATCAAAGGTTTTCTCTGAAATCAATGTTATTAACTGGACATTTATGCATTATTTTGTGCAATACGGTCTCTCCTCTTCCGGAAGGGCATTACACTAGATGTTGGAACATTGCTGTGGATTTGATGGCATTCAGCCACAAGAGCATTAGTGAGGTCTGGTACTGATGTTAGATGATTAGATCTGGGCAGTAAATGTCACTCCAACTCATCCCAACGATATCTGATGAAGCTCCATTATTCAGATTAGTCCAATTCGTCAATTAGACGGGGGTGTCCTGGTACCTAAGGACACACAGTGAATATGCTTTTATAGTACAGCTGAAGCTATGCTACACATTGCTAATGCTGGAATGCACATAGATTTTATCTTCTTGCTGGTTGTTGGTAGAAATACAGAATCGGGATTTAAAGGATTTTGTTAAATTACTTTTTGCTCTTGATTTGGTGCCTACGTCCATGTTTACTCCTGCCAGGCTGGTTCTTGGTGGGCGGTAGATCTGTGTCTTACTGGCCTACAGGTGGTTCAGGGTTGAAGTCATGGTTGTAATTGAACTGACATTTGTCTTAAAACAAAGAGCAGAATTGAATAATTTCAACTCACCATAGGAGCTACACTTCTTGTAGGCACAAAACTACACACATATAACGTGTAAGCTACTTATACTCAGTGGTGCTGTTTATTTCTGATGCCTTGTTGGTGTTTTATAAATAACACATATATCTGTTTTCAGCCTCATATAGTTCACTATGTATAAGTCTCCATGCTCTTTCCCTTGATCCCCCACTCTTGGGGTTAGGACTACCTTCTGAGCACTGCCACGGGGCTTTCTGGCTTTGAAATTTTAAAGCAGCCCTTCTCTAGCAATCCTTCTGACATTGTTTCTCTGGAGGAAAGTAGATTTTTAATATGCAGAACATTTAAAAAATGCTACACATATCTTAGACGCTCTGTTCACTATTAAACATAGTGTAACATGATATGATACGGTACAACATGGATCTGAGTTATAAGAGTCACAGGAGTCTTTTTTTATGTACACTCGTTTTCCAGTGAGAGAAAATGAAACATATTCTTTGTTGTTGGTGCTTTATAGTGTTCCATGTTTGGAACATATTCATTATTTTATAGTACTATAATACTACTGATTTTACTTTAGGTGTCATCTAAATATAATGATCAACCTTGATCTTGAAGACCAAGGGTTACACGTCCTTTATTTATATCCACTACAACTATGAGACTATACATGCTTTATTCATCAACTACAGTATTGTGGAAAAGTCTAATTTCTTCATCCTGTACTTCCAAAGGCCCAGACTTTCTTGTCTTTTTTAATGTAGTCTAGAGTAACAGTTCTCCAGGCTTCCTGAAGCACTTTCAAAGACTCTCATTTTCAGTCCGGTCCTTGAACCTGACCAGTTACCTGTTTTTCATTTGTTAAGCCATATAGTGACCTACATATGAAACCATCAAGCATAACAATGCACATCTGACTTAAGGCCTGAACCAGTGAAGAAACAGGTGCAGGTGATTCCAGATGATCAGTATACTGGTGGTGTTGAATGCTGAGAGATTGGAGCAGTTTTATCTATACACTTGTATCTTTAGGCACAAAGTGGTATTTTTGCTCAAACCAGGTAAGTGAAAGCTACATATAAAGAAAAGAGGGGTGACTTTTTCCACAGTAGCTTAGTGAGATTTTCCCTTTAAGTCTCCATATGTTAAGGAGTGGCATTAAAGTCTCTGTGTTTTATTGTGCAGGTCCAGGCAGTGAAAGTGAGGAGACCCTCCTGCCTAGATCTTTCTCCCCCAGTCACAGTGGTAGCAGTAGGCCATCCAGCTGCAGCAGCCCCCAGCCCCCCAGTGGCCACACCCCCACCCGCCGCTCTCTGCTGCCTCCTCCCCACAGCTCTCCTGTGGGTGAGTATCCAGACTAATGCCTCTTATGGGCCTCTATATCTAATTTTCTGTTAATAAAGATGCCACTGCTCAACTGGAAGGCTGTCACAATTGCTCGACTAAAATGTAACTGCAACTTGAATGATAAACAGTGGATTCACGAATCATTATAAAGTCATGTTCAACAGTCTGAACATTCTCCACAAGAGGGAGCAATTAACACTCACATTGCATTTGCTAGCATAATTGAAAGAGAAGACCTACACCATCAGGAGCACATGAACACGTATGATTAGCGTGGAAAATTTAATGTAAATTTAATTTAATATACTGTAATTTAAATTGTACGTATATGATTTTTAATTACTGTCAAAAAATGGGTAGGTTATTTGACTAATATAATCGGTGGTGCTTGATTGAAATGTCATTAGAATATATATATATATATATATATACACACACACACACACATGTGGACACTATATGAACAAAAGTATTGGGACAAGTTGCTTCAGCATACCAAGACATTTTGGACAACGCCATGCTTCCGACTTTGTGGACACCGTTTGGGGAAGAACGTTTTCTATTCCAAAATGACTGTACCCCAGTGCACAAAGCAAGATCAATAAAGACATGGCTGGATGAGTTCGATGTGGAAGAACTTGACTGGCCTGCAACCCCATCCAACACCTTTGGGATGAACTGGAACGGAGACTGCAAGCCAGGCCTTCTCATCCAACATCAGTGCCGGACCTCATAAATGCTGTACAGAATAAATGGGCACAAATTCCTACAGAAACGCTCCAAAATCTTGTGGAAAGCCTGAACCCTGAGTGATTGGAACACTTTTATGGGGCACCTTTTATTTTAGGCACTTTGCTGCCTGTCACAGTAAAACATTGGTAACCATTTCTTTCATTTAATATACTCAATATGCCTAAGATAAGACAGTGAGAGACATAAAATAGTAGTTTTGCACCAACAGGGTGATTCAAAGTGAAATATAAAGAAATGATTGGTGGCTCAAGACTGTTGCACAGGGAGGTAGAGGAAGGAGAGCCAGGGGGTCTATGGAATATCTGGTGTTATTCTTTTTGCTGACATTCTATAGAGTGCTCTAGGTAGGAGGATCACATGACTGTGTGGGAGGTTTTGTGTTAGATGGAGTAGTTTGATGGAATAGACCACTGTCACAATGATATTACATTCATATTTTACACCCTAATTGTGTGACACAGTGTGTTCTTTGTCACCAGTACCTTTTCATTACCCAGTACAACAGCTATGCAGCGACTGCTCTTCAATCTAGCTTTTTTTGTGTATGAATGTAAATACAGTCTAACAGGCTGAAGAATATGTCATTGTGTTATTTTTACACAGTGCATTGCAATCTACTGTTCAGCAATGCAAAGAATATGGCCTGTGCAGACGTACTGACTTTCAGCCACATTTACATATAAAAAAACACACTCACCACACACACACACACACACACACACACACACACACGCAAACACGCAAACACACACACACACACACACACACACAGATGCATGAATATTGTTGTTTCAAGCCTAATAGGTTCAACCAAAGTAGGA
>JBBPCX010029649.1:0-16192 GCA_037974365.1 Hydrocynus forskahlii | reverse complement strand
AAAGTCTTTCATTTCTTTAAATCACAATTGATCAGGGTGATTTAAGCACCCTCTAGTGAGCATCTGGCAGAATGACATTCCCCAGGCAAGACTCTTGAGTTCATTGTCACTGTAAGCCAGTGAGAGACTGTATATAAATAGACACGAAGTCACTGTCTTCACCATAGCATGACTTCACGGCCACAGTACATCTTCTCTTGTGAGTTCACCTTGATGACGCCTGACAGAATGAAAATCTCAGCAATGGTGTGACCACCAGATCCTGCAGACAAATCCAGTGTTCTTGGAAACTGATGGATTATTTCTCAAGAAGTTATGGATTATCCCTCAAATTTCACGTACTTGTTTTTGGAGGGGCATGTGGACTTGCAGATTTACAGATACTTTTATTTTGTGATTACTGTCACAGTCTTTGTATTTATTGTTTGCTTTAATGGTGCAGTCATTTTTATTGTGTACACAGACAAACGTCTCCATGAGCCAATGTACATTTTTATCACTGCCTTACTCTTGAATTCTCTCTTTGGAGCAACTGCTCTTTATCCAAAACTCCTGAGTGATATTCTGTCTGAAACACAAGTTATTTCTTACCAGGCCTGCATGTTTCAGGCCTTCTGTATTTACGTGTATGGCATATCAGAGTTCACCCTGTTATCAGCGATGGCCTATGACAGATATGTGTCCATATGTAAACCTTTGCAGTACGCAGATCTTATAACAATATCCACGGTCAAAAAGCTCTTGTTTTTATGTTGGTTTATACCGTTCTGTGAAATTGGTATATTAGTCATTTTAACAAACAGACTGCAGCTGTGCAGATTTACAATAAACAGAATATACTGTAACAATTATGCAATTGTGAAATTGAGCTGCGGAGACACATCTGTAAATAACATATACGGACTGTTTGTGTTAGTAATTGCTGTGTTTCCTCCAGTATTCTTTATAGTCTTCACCTATATCAGAATACTCAAAGTCTGTTTAAAGAACTCTAAAGAATTCAGAAGAAAAGCTCTGCAGACCTGCTTCCCTCACCTCTTCATCTTCATCAGTTTCTCTGTTACCTCATGTTTCGAAATCATTAATAGCAGAATAGAAGGAAATGTACCTCATATTTTTGCCATGATAATGTCTGTTGAAAATGGTGTTATTCCTCCTTTGATTAATCCTGTTATTTATGGATTAAAACTGCAGGAGATCTTGAAAAGAATTAAGAAGCCATTTTCTTGGAAACAGACCTCTTTTTAGATTTTCACCAGTTTAATCCTCTTAACGAATGGCTTTCTTTTAAAATAATAATTAAAACAATATTTGATTATTACTCATATTGTAATAGAACACTTGCCTGTTGATATCCGATTGAATACATAAAACTGTAGAAATATTGTTAGGTTTTTATTATAGCGTAGATGTCAAAACATTTTAAGTCACTTTGGATAAAAGCATCTGCCAAACATTTGTAATGTGATATTAAAAAGATTAACCCTTGTTGAAATGGCTTTATATATTTTACTGTAATTAATAAATCAAAAATAGCAGTCAACCATTTAAAGGAGAAAAAACTGAATGCAGATTATCCCTGTATGGCTCAGTTTAATTCAATTCGAAACTTCTTTTTCTATTTTCAAACCTGAATGTAAAAATATCACCTTACCATAACAGCTTTATACGTATTATGTAGCTGTCATAAAATGCAATGCGTATCCCAGGAAACTCTGGGATACGCATTATTTCTTTACTCATGGATACTCATGGATAGAAGAGCATGTATATGATTCATGCTCTTCAAAAGTTGGTTTTCATTTATGAACCTCATTTTAACGAAAAGGCGAAAGACAAAGTTAACCCTGACCATGCTACAGGAGCTTCAACAAGACAAATCATTACTGGCACAATTAGCACAATAATTAAACACTCCATAAATGAGACATCTCTAGCACTGTGCTTTATGTACAGATCTGGAATCGAGTTGAGCATGGGTTCCCAGCCCTGCTCCTGGTTCTGCTCACATTCTCTGCAAAGGTTTGTTTCATTTTCCTCCTCGCAACACAACATCCAACTAATCCGCTCATTTACAAGCTCCGATTGCATTGATGAGAGTGTGTAAATGATTCGAAAGCACTATAATCTACAGGGCAGGGGGCTCCAGGACCAGGGTTGGGAACCTATGGAGAAAAGTAGTGATGGTGTTCTAGTATAGTGTGTTTTGAGGGGTCTCTGGGGTTTAAGGACAAAATGCAGATTCACTTAAAAACTATAATACAAATAATTTGCTCTAACAGTCCAGTTCCTCTATAGCACACAGGGCAGCTTGCATATTGTGTCAGTGTTTAAATAATCATGACTGATAAATAAAAAAACTCTCTCCAGTCCTCTGTTTGAATCCTGGTGGTTGTAGTTGTGATTTTTCTCCTCCTGAGCCCTCGGCTCTCCCTCATCCCCAGAGTCCCCATGGTAGCGAGGGGTAGCTGTGACGACCCCGATCGCCATCTAGTGTTGGACATTCACATTTGTGACGGCTCTAAACATGTCGTTGCGCTTGCGAGCCACAACACCTGAGGCTCATTAAGCTGCAGCTGATTTGCTCCCTTCAAAAGGGACAGACTTTGGGAAAATGTTGGCTCGTGCTCAGGTGCCTGTTGCACGTTGCCATTTGATTTGTTTTTGTTTTCTTATTTCTTTTGTTTTCCTGGGTTCATTTTGCACTTTGTATAGGTTGTCTTTAGTTTTCTTTATTTTTTTCCCTTGCTTTAATTAAACTCTTATCATTTGGCAACTTGTGTCCTGTGTCCTCCCTTGGTTTTTGTTACGATTTAGAGCCAGATCATAACCGTAGCCCAATGGGAACTCCTGGCACTCTCTATTTAGTGGTCCTAGAAAGGCAAGTTCTAAGGCTAGAACTTCTTTTTCTGTAAATTCTGTAAATTCCAGTTTTCAAGATTTAGACAGCATTCTCCTGCTTTCTTTTAGCTTCCTCTAAACTCATTCTCTATTTTTTCCTTAACTTTTCATGTTTTCTGCACTTGGTTCCGTTCCACGTTCGTGGTGGTTCATTCACCCAGTAAACTTTTAGCCTTCTGTACAAGGAGACCTGGATTTGATTCCAGGGTTTCTGTTTCATGTATTTGTCTGTTCTACATAAATCTGAAACTCCTGCTGTAACACTCTCTGTATAATTTGATTTTAGAGGCCTATTGACCTTTTAAGTACAGTGAACGCCTCATTAAAAGGAGCTTCTCTAGGCCTTTTGGGGCAGAGGGAGAGATCTCCTTTACTCTGTCTCAGAATAGGTGATCCACACTGTTGTAATACTTCAGATTAGAGCTAGCTGATCCTCCCAGTAGCTGGCAAAACACCCTCCAAAACCAACTAGATGGTTTGGGCTCCGGGCACTTCAATATGACACATTGTTGCTGGGTATCCCATGGACCTGAACCACTTGCTGGGGCAAAACTGCTGCTGTTTCCTTGACTGATATTTCATCAAGTTGCCACCTTTTGAAAAAGTGGCCAATAATGAGCAGAATTACAGTGTTTCCCAGGATGGCAGTAACTCCATAATGAAACTGAGCAGAGGGTGAGGTAGTCCTGTGGGTTTTATATTGGGATCTTTATTGCAGACACAAACCTGGCAGGCTACCATGAAGGGCCAAACATCTGGGGCCAGCAAAACTGCCTTCATAAGATCTGGGTCTGGACCCTGGATGGGTCATGAAGGCTGATATGTATCCTTACTATAATACCTTACGTTCCAATCTGGTGGGCACACCCCATGAAATCAGGCTCAAACTGGCAGCACAGGGCATCAGGCTTGGCATTTGTTGTGTCTGATCACTAGGGCAAAACAACATTGAGATCTTGGAAGTTTAAACAGATCTCAGTGCCTCAGTGTGCTTCAACCTGATCAGATGTACATCCATCCATATCGATATTTATGGTGGTCTCATGATAAAGAGCTCCACATTTCCAGAATGAGTCTTACAATAGTGAAAAACACAAAGTATAATTGCACTCTGATCTCTGGTAGGACAGTACCATCCGAAGACTCATAATATACAGTTTATTTAGAGTTTCAGTCTAAAATGATCGACCAAGGGAGGTGAGGAAGCAGGTCTGCAGAGCTTTTCTTCTGAATCCTTTAGAGTTCCTTAAACTAACTTGAAGTATTCTGATATAGGAGAAGATTATAAAGAATACTGGAGGAAATACAGCAACAACTAACAAACAGATGTGTTATTTACAGATGTCTCCACAGCTGAGTTTTACAATTGCATAATTATTACAATATATTCTGTTTAATGTAAGTCTGCACAGCTTAAGTCTGTAAGTAAATATTATTGATATGCTGATTTCATAGAATGGCACAAACCAGCACATAAACAAGAGTGTTTGGACCGTGGACATTTTAACAAGATCTGCATACTGTAAAGGTTTACATATGGACACATATCTGTCGTAGGCCATTGCTGATAACAGGGTAAACTGTGCAGTGGCAAATGTGTAGATTACATAGCCCTGAAAAATACAAGCCTCACGAGAGACAAGTTGTCTTTCAGACAGAAAATCACTCAGGAGTTTAGGATAAAGAGCAGTTGTTCCAACAACAGAACTGCAGAGTAAAGCAGCAATGAAAATGTACATCGGCTCATGGAGATTTTTGTTTGTAAATATGACAGAAATAACAGCATTACAACAAACCATCAATATGTAGACTTTGAGAGTGATAACTCTACATGACCTTCCAGAGATAAAATATGTAACATTAGCGGAATAATCCACGAGGTTCAATAAAAAAACCCCATCAAAAACAGGTTAAGAAAAGGCTAGTTGTTTTAAGTGATCGTCAATTAGGCCCATCAAGCAAACTGTAAGAGGGAAGGTGTTATGGCTGCACAGGCATGCTGTGATGATCTCCATTTATACCCTTGCAGTCAAAAATTCTTCTGCGGTTCACTCACTGACAGATTTCCAAGTCCAACCCTTTCCAAGCAAGCAAACCCCATCAGGCATCAGGCAAATTATGTAAAACAAAACAAAGTATGAAAATTGAGATGCAAGATATTTTCCTGACTAAGTTCAAGCTGTGTATCATTTAAGCCCAGTTTAGGAAACTTAAAGATTTTGTGAGTAGAGTGGAGATGTCATGCTATTTGTTGGAGCACATATTTTCTCTTGGAGAAAAACTGCCTACCTGTAATATGGGCAGTGGACAAAAAGCAACCCTATCTAGAAGGCACTCACAGTAAAGTAGTTACTGATCATGTTTACAGAAAATGTGATGAGGACAAGGTCACAGGACGTGTGGAGACTGCAGTCAAAAATAAGTTCTGTTTTGATGTTTAATTTCACTATTATCGCTCTCAGTGTCGGCCAGTTGTTGTGTAGTATGGGACACGTGGCTGAAACCCATCCCCCAAAACTCACCTTGTTATTCCAGAGGGCACACTCGCTATATACAGTTAAGCTCATTGTATATCAAGCAAGCGCTGTCTCCGAGTAAGGACACTGACAAGGCTATCAGCTCTACTCACCCAAGGGTACTTCACCTACTCTATCCAAAAAGACTGATAAACCTGACCTACCTGATTTAGTCAATATTCAACTTCTGCTCATGCTACCTTGTCGGTGAGGCTGTGAAATTGTCAGTCGACAGTCAACAAAGCTGTCTTCATCTTTGCATATACTTGATGTCACTGAAAACTGGATCTCACCAGAAAACAGAGCCACCCTAGCTGCACTCTCTACCAACTATGCACAGTCCCATACTTCTCAAGCTTAAGTATGGATTCTTGGGGGTTTGTGCATTATAAAGAGTTGTGCAAACAGTGTGAACAGTATAGACAATATAACCAGTATACACAGTATACATGTATGATCACGTATATGGCAAATGACCAAGATGGCGGCGCGCTAGGTCGCAGCGGCCACTCTGGGTCCAACACTTTCGTGCAAAAGTGTGGGTTTTTTTTCAAAACTTCATACCGAAACTTGCCAAACATGTGCATCCGAACGGCTGGTATGCATGTTTATGACCACCAGATCCTGCACAAGATAAGAGAGGAGCGTGTAACTTACCGCGGAGACAAGGTGCTGCTGCTACTCCATGATCTCGGCTTGCTATGTGGACCGGGTCCTCAGACCACGGCGCTGCCTGATGCTGCTGGCCGGGGGAAGAGATATCGCAAGCGGTGCGCGAGAAAGCGAAAGCAGGGCAAGCATGGGGGAGTCCATGCTAGGCTAAAAACTAACGCTAACCGGCCGGCAATACCATCAATCTTTCTTGCCATCGTTCGCTCCCTGGACAATAAAATGGACCACATCCGACTCTAGCAAACCACCCAGTGTGAGTTCAGAGACTGTTGTGCTTATGACTGTACGGCAATGCACAACTCGAACCACATCAAGTTCGCTGATGACACAACTGTGGTGGGTTTGATCAGTGGGAACAATGAGGCAGTGTACAGAGTACAGGAGGTGCAACGGCTGATGGACTGGTGCAGAGTCAACAACCTGTCCCTGAACATGGAGAAAACAAAAGAGATGGTTGTTGACTTCAGGCGGGCACAACATGATCACTCCCCACTGAGCATCGGTGGCTCCTCGGTGGAGACTGTCCAGAGCACCAAGTTCCTTGGTGTTCACATCACGGACAACCTCACGTGGACCCTCAACACCAGCTCCATCATCAAGAAGGCTCAGCAGCATCTCTACTTCCTGCGGAGACTGAGGAGAGCACACCTTCCACCCCCGATCCTCACCGTGTTCTACAGAGGGACCATAGAGAGCATCCTCTGTAACTGCATCACAGTCTGGTACGGGAATCGCAATGTTTCGGACCGCAAGACCCTACAGAGGGTTGGAGTCTCTCTCCCCTCTGTCACAGACATTTACCTCACACACTGCATCCGCACAGCCACCAGCATTGTGGATGACCCCACTCACCCCTCACACACTCTCTTTTCCCTCCTCCCATCTGGAAAAAGGTTCTGTAGCATACGGGCCTCCACTACCAGAATGGGGAACATCATCTTCCTTCAGGCCATCAGACTCCTCAACCAGAACTGAAAGCATAAGAACACATACACACACACAACACCAGTCACCGCCCACCCCTCCCCTCCCTCCCCCTTTTGACAACTTAGACTTTACATTTTAAAATACTCTTTTTTTTTTTTCTTTATACTATACTGTCTGTATAAAACACAACATTCTCTGTCATGCTTTTTAATCTGCCACAAACTGCACAATTATATTTATTGCTGTCCTAAAATTGCAGATATTTATTGATGTCCTTCATTTTTTGCACATGTAAACTCTGTTCTGCATCCTTTGCACATCTTTGCTACTTGAATACAGTACCGGTCAATACTGTATTTACCCACAGTGTAGCCATTGACAATTTGCACTGAATGTTGTCTTCTCTCGTTTAGTTGTATTGTTGCTATTGTGTTCGGTCCTGTTTGCACTTGTGTTGCATCATGGTCCTGGAGGAACGTTGTTCCGTTTTACTATGTACTGTGTATATGGTAGAAATTACAAAAACCTACTTGACTTGATAAATATGGATAAATATTAAATATGGATTCTTAAAGGTTTGTGTGTTACTTCCAGTCTGTGTATATTGGATAAAGTTGCTAATGAGCATGAGCATACATTCAGTATAAACAGTTTGTAGGGAACAAGAAGTGAGGAGGGTCCCAGGGGCAGCATGGTGTTGAGGAGCCTGACAGCCTGTGGGTAGAAACTGGCCCACAGTCTGGCAGATCTTAGTCTGATACTGCAGTATCTCCTCTTTGACAGCAGAAGTGTGAATAGTCTGTGTGAGGGGTGTGAGGGGTCCTGCACAATGCTGCAGGCATTGTCTTTTCTAGTGAGGGTAGAGGCACCCCGATAATGTTCTCCGCTGCCCTCACTACCCTCTGCATGTGATTGTGGTCAGACCTGTTGCAGTTTCCGTATCAGGTAGGGATGCAGCTTTCGATGATGTGCTCTTTTTTCTTTTTGACAGGGTTTGTTAAGGTGTGTAACTTAGGCCACAATAACCTGTTTAAAAGCAGATCTTGATTTAGGCATAGCTTTACAGGTATGAAGAACTGATGTGGACTTCTCTACTTAAGCACTGATGTACGTTGGATAAGAGCATCTGCTAAATGTCGTAAACATAAATGTAAATGTCATAAGTGAATCTGATCATGTGGTTGGTGTGTGTGGCTGTGCAGTTGTGGGTCAGCAGGGTGAAGAGCAGTAGACTGAGCATGCACCCCTGCAGCACTCCGGTGTTGGTGTTGGAGGTTTTGCAGCCCATCTGTACTGGGGCCTCTCCATCAGGAAATCCAGGATCCAATTGCAGAGACTGGTATTCAGACCCACCCACTCAGTTTCACAACCAGCACCCATACCGACACCCAGATACACTTCTGGTCATCATGGATCGCATACCAAAAAAGTCCTAGACTTAGTATGTCTAGAATGTGTATTTTCTGCTGGTGGTTTAGTACCATAGTAAAACATATAGGGGCAATAATCCCTGAATGGGATTAATCTTAGTCTTGGACTACCCTTTCCTTTTCAATGGAAAATCTTTATTCACAGCACCATGTAATCCATGAAAGTGATAATTCGGTCATACGTGAACAGCATGAAATTCTTCCTCTGCATTTAACCCATTGACCAAGTGAAGCAGTGGGCAGCCAGGAACACAGCGCCCAGGGAGCAGTGTGTGGGGATGGTACCTTACTCAGGGTACCTCAGAGGTGCCTAGCAGTCTAACGCCCTAACCACTAGGCTACCTATCTGTCAGGACTAGGCTTAATCCCTGTCTGGGAAACCAACCCATAGAGTCTTATCTTCTGTATTGGTACCCATAATTACCAACATTCTGATAAATATTCATCATGTGAGTCACTCTAGAGTATGTGGCCTCAGACTGAAGAGCCCAATTCACTTGGGATGTTATTCAAATTCAACAACTACTTACCACTCCCAGACAATCTCAGTTGTTTGCAAAGTAGACTCCATTGTGTAAGTGTTATGTTCTGGCTGAAGCACATGGAAGTGTTTTTTTTATACTACGCTATGGAATTCTTATATCACCACCTGCACTTTACTTTACCTGTGTTTACTGTTCACTGTTTACTGTTTGCTGACAAAACAGGAACACTTATGTTCTGTTACTGGATTTAATAAACTGTAATTTACATTCAGTGTGGTTCTACACTGCTAACTGCCTCCTGTGCAATTTTCTATGTATGCTGCAATATTATTAATTCTGGTAGGTTTACATCCCATTCACATATTACTGTTACACTGCTATATTGTCTATTGAATGTTTTGTTACTATCATTCCTTGCACTTTGTTTAATTTTATAACTGTCTTCTGTATAATAATAATAATAATAATAATAATAATAATCACACTTAGTGTAACATTAGTCACTTTGGAAAGTTTACATCCCATTCACTTTACTGTTACATTACATTACTGTACATTGTGTCTATTTATCGTGTTTGTGTTGTTTCTGTCATAACGTGCACTGTTGAATTTTGCTGTATGTTGCTCTGTGGTTCGTGAAGAAACATCTCATCTCACTGCCTATATGTTCACAGCTGCTGATGACAGCTAAATAACCTTTGTCACAGCGCTGGTACTTGTTCTTCGGCCTCCTCCCACCAGGACCAGACCGGGGGAGCTCTGAAGCTCCAGGATGACCAGAGAGCCATGGACGAATGACTGAGTTGTTTCTTTCCACCGTGTTTTATTTACTGACATTTACATTCACCTACATTTATACCTGTACACGTTTAATGCCCGCCCCCGAACAGAAACACAGGACAGACTTTATACAAGAACAGAAACTAGATCCACCAATGAAACAACAGAACAAAACAGGAGACACGTGAAACTGATAATCAACTGATGAGACAGTAAACAAAGAAAACATACATGGCACCGGGGTGACCCCTACTGGCCACCCCATGAAACACAGAAAACAGAAAAAACCAAAACACCACCGTGACAACCTTGAACATTGGTTTGGAGGCAGTAGGTGCATAATGAAAGGTAGAGTGTAATTAAACTGCATTAAGTGCAGGAGACTGTACACAGCAATTAAGGCAATCAATCCTTCTTCAAAACCACTTCCATACTTACAGCCATATAAAAAATTAAGAAACCACATAATTTTTTTTCTGGTCATTGGCTCTGGTCATATGTCTGTGTAAAATGTGCATGTCACTAACATTTTATACGCTATTGACCACACTTCATTCAAAATTCCAAACAAAACTTTTTTGGGAGAAAATGTAAAAATAACACAAATAATTCATTATACCACGGAAATGTTAAACTACACAACACTCTTCCATTACTTTACAATTTCAACAATTAAAACAATGATGTTAAGAGCATAGCATGTGCATGTGTGAGCTCTGTTTCATCCCATCATCAAACAATCAGGAGTGAAGCTGCTGGAATACAGCACACAGAATAGCTGCTATACAAACACTACTGCTCTTATAACACATATGGAGGCCTTTCTTATTTTTTACACAGCTCACACTGCAATAGATCAGACAATAATAGCAACCTGTGCATTTTACACACACGCTGCCGCAAACTGCACAAAAAGTAAGGAGAAAAAAGAGAAAAGTGGTCTCTTCTATATTTCACATAACGGGATTTTTCTAAAGAGAAAGAAAATACAATTCGTGAGAGGAAAATATTACAGATATCACATGATGAATGTTAAATAAAATTACTCATAAAATACAGTCAACTGTTTACCTGTAAAAAGGGGCAGAAATCTGGGGAAAAATAAGCTAATAATAAAGATAAGTGAATTTGAAAAAATTAGTCTTTTTAAATAAGGCAGCCAATAATGTACAAACTAAAGTGGGTTTAAATCTCAAGGGAAATTTGTGTTTTCCTTTTGCAAATCATCATTGAGATCTTACTCAGGATCTCCTGCAGTTTTTAAGCCATATATTACAGGATTAAGTAGACAAGGAATAATCATATTTTCAACTGACATTACCATGGAAATAATTTGTGGCATATTTCCTTCAAATCTGCTGCCAATCACCTCAAAGCATGAGGTTACAGTGAAAATGAAAACACTGAAGAGGTGAGGGAAGCAGGTCTGTACAAGCTTGAAAAGAAGCAACTTGTCTTTCAGACAGAAAATCACACAATAGTTTCGAATAAAGAGCTGTTGATCCAAAGAGGGCATTAAAAAGTAAAGCAGCAACAAGAATGTACATCGGCTCATGAAGACATTTGTTTGTAAATATGACAGAAATAACATTACAACAAACAATCAATATGTAGACTGTGAGAGTGATAATAAAATAAAAATATCTGTACTTGTCCAACTCTATATGACCTTCCAGAGATAAATAGGTAATATTTGTAAAATGATCCATGAGCATCCATGAACTAATCTGTATCTGATTAGTCTGTACACATGCGAATACCATCTGGTTATTACACAGTACAAATTAATTTACTGTTTGGGCTGGTATCAACAAGGACAAAACACAAGCGTGACTGTGCATGCATTTAAATATTCTGCACTGGTCACACATTCCCTAGTGATTCATTGACTAATTACCAAGATCATTAAGGCCTGCCCTCCTACAACTGCTAAACAAACACTCAATTTCAGAGTTTCATATTTCTTGTCAGCACATGAGTGCACCCCCTAATCATGGACAGCTGCAACTAGTGAGCCAAAGATGAATGGTGAGCAATAGGGACTCAGAGGAAGTAAAAGGATTATGTAAGTGTAACGGTTGGCGGCCACTAGAGGCCATCCTTTTGTATATGTGGAGCTTTTATTTTGACATGCCTGAACTTGAGTTTGTTTATGTTATGTGTTTCAGCTGACCGATGTGCTTAGTTAAAGTGATATGCAGTTCTTATTGGTTTACTTAGTTGTAGGTTTTTGTATTTTTGTCACTTTGTGTTGGACTTCAGTGTCAGTCCACTGTCTTCATAGCTTTGTTTGTGCTCCTGTCTCCTTTGTTTATGAAAAGATTTATGTTGAGGCCCTCGTGCCTGTTTCTTTTGTATTAAATATAAACTTTAAAGAAGAAGTCTGCATTTGCGCCTGCCCTCCTTGTCGAGAGATGGAGATTCATGACAGTAAGCTTTACAACAGGGTTTTTTTTTTCCCTATAACCAATTCCAATTATTGTGCATCTGCCCCTCCCCCACCCAGTGTCACAAGTGGTAGAAACTGTGGAAACATACCAACATGGATGGGTCCACTGATTGGGTGTTAAGGAAGGATTAGAAACACAGGTTTAAAATAACACCTGCACAATTCAGTTTTCATTCTATTTTCAGTAAAGTTTTAAAAAATGTAAAAGAAAATATCAAAGAAAGAAAAACAACAAAACAAGCAACTGCCCCTTCCTCCTGGGGGTTGGGCTGAATTTTGGCTGTTCTGTTCTGGGTGTAAAACCAAGTTTACAACCAACACTAGATTCCAGTAAACGAAAAGGAGAACAGAAAGACGCTTCCACACGAAGCCAGGATGACAGTGGACCGACACTCAGGTCCGTCCCAAAATAACTTAAATACAAAACCAAGGACTTCCCAAATCAATAACCAAACACAAACTTAACAAAACTGTAACTTATAATAACAAAAGCCCATCACCCTTCACAATAAGAGTCCCCAAATAAAACCAAAACCCAAACTCAAGAACGGCTGTTACAGTACCCCACCTTCTAGAGCGCCACACCGGGGCGCCAACAGACCACCCAAAATATGGGCGGAGGAGGGGTAAAGGACAGCGTCCTATGAACCCCACCCGGCCGTCTCTCACAAGACCACATCCTGGCCGGCCTGGGTGGGTCTCATGGGACACTCTCCTTTGAGATTCCCTGTCTTCGTAGGCGGAGGCCCCTCCGGGAAGCCTCTCACTGTCCTTGGGGATGGAGACCCCTACTGGGAGCCCCTCACAGTCCTTGTGGGCAAGCCCCCCTCCGGGGAGCCCTTCAGCTGGGATCTCATCAATGTCCTTATGAACAGAGCCCCCTATGGGGAGCCCTGCTGTGTCCTCCAGAGCGGAGCCCCCTATGGGGAGCCCCGTCGTGTTCTCCAGAGCGGAGCCCCCTCCGGGGGGCCCTGCTGTGTTCTCCTGGAACGAGCTCCCTCCGGGATCGAACTCCCTCCAAGAAGCTCCTTCGTGGCCTCTAAGGCTGAACCCCCTCCAGGGAGCTCCTCTGGATCCCTGTACAACCCCAGTAGCCCCTCTAAAATTTTCAGGGGATTCCACCTGCCATAGGGTGAAATCCGCAGAGCTCTGTTTGTCCAATCAGAGACAGTAATTTGTGGGACTTGTGTTCGAGAGGACTGCTGAATGTTAGATGGTGCAGCAGAAAGCCGATGGCCGTTGCGGAAACACAGAGGATTTTGAGTAACAGCAGTGTGGCTGTGTCGACGCTGACCAGACGAGAGGGAACGTGAGTGGTGGACGAAGCCTGAGATTAATCTGATTGTGTTTTCAACTAGTTTATCGTTGTGGGTCTTCGGCATTTGTCAGGGCCCAGTGAGGTGAGTCGTGGATATTGTATGCAGTGTGTGGAACGGTTGACTGCCGGTTGTCTGTCATAGGTCTGTGGGTGGTGGACAAAACCAGACAGCGGCGACAGAACCAGCAGACAATTAGCGAGCAGGACCTTCGCACAGATACGGGCTTGTGAGCTCTTGATAATTAAGAAAGAATGCCATGCTAAAGTTGGCTTTTGACAACCTGAGGTACTACCTGGTGGGCAGGGAGTTTGACCTGGGAAACCACCACCGAACCCTGACATGGATCCAAATAAAGAATGATCATGTGCATGCCTGACTTGGTGGTACCTGGCACTGCAGCTCAACATATTCACTGTTTAGAATTTGGCAAATTACAGCACTCCAGCATTCCAGGATGGTGCTAATGTGACAGGGGGCTCTGTCCCAGGCTGTGAGAGGTATTCAATCATGTATTAACAAGGGAATTAAGAAACTAGGGAATTAAGAAAGACAGGGTCACAAGCAATGAACAACAATGCACTGATGATTTGGCAAGGCACAGGCAGGGACACAGAATGACTACCCAAACAAAAGGCAGATGGACAGAAACCACATGGCAAACATAAACAAAAATAGAAACAGACAGAGCTAGACCTATGAGGGACAAATGGTTACAAATACCCCATCAAAAAATCTACTGCTCCCAAGGCATAAACCAAAAAAGTGCCCAGAAGTGAGGCCTGTGACAAGATGAGGGAAACTAACAGGTTACATGCACAGGTACTGGGCTGCTCTCTGGTGTCCACCACTTTGGTGCAAAAGTGTATCTGTAGTCAGTTTTCACTCAAGTTTCACTCACAGGTGTACCAGAACAACTGTCTTGTTCACAGGACAAAAAAATGACCTGCATCCAATTCCAGTGTACTACGCATTGTGAGTTCAGAGTTTGTGGTCACACACCTCAATGACAGCATTCCCCACAGTGCTCCTGACTGGGAGACCTTTTATTGGAGACAGCCTAGAGTAAACAAAAAACCCAAAACCTTGAGCCTGCTTGGTGGCTCATTGGAACTCTCGCCACATTGCTCCATGCTCTGCCCATTATATGGACTGACACAGGGAGAAATTGAGGATGCTAGTGAACACCTATACCTGCCCTGCAAGCATGGTTTCCTGGTTGGGATATCATGGGACCAGAGCTTCTGTGTTTAATCCTTTTGAAGGCCAATTCTAGGGTTAACATGGCAGTCTTCCCGTCCACATAAGGACATATGGCAGATTCAAAATTCTTTATTTGTCACATGCATAGTTATACAAGTACAACACACAGTGAAATGTATCCTGAACCACTCCTTTTTATGACAGTGCAAAGGTTCTAAAATAAGTAAAATTTTTAAATCAAAATTTAAATGTAAAACACAGATCTAAACTCAAAAAGTAGAACAACTTAAACAAGGAACACAAGTTAAAGAAAAAATATGCAAACTAATTTAGAGGATTTTTTGGTATATATAAAAGTGTATATATAAAGTTATGAGTGTATCACCAGTTCTGACAGAGCATATGTACAATTTACAAGGTGGGATGTTAATGTGTAATGTTAGTGCAGCAATGTAAGCAGAGTAATGCTCAGAAGCAACTGAAAAGGCTTGCAGGCAAGGCTACAGGAAAGGTGATGAGTCTGAGGTGACCATGAATTACCAAGCCAGAGATGTACACCTAAATCTATAGTCATTCAAGGTTCAGCAAGGTTTTAGGCTATATGTTTTGTTATCAAGGTTTATCAGTCATGAGCAATGGAGGCAGGTGGCCTGGTCTGGCAGATCATGTGGACAGCCGGGGGGTGTGTGTGTGTGTGTGTGTGTGTGTGTGTGTGTCTTTCTTACTCAGGGAACAGACGGCACCAGGAGGCACTATGAGAAGAAGGTGAGGTGGTGGAGGCAATGTAATGCTCTGGGAGAACCTTGAGCCCTGCAATAATGTGGACACCTAAACACTGCAGATGAAGTTGAGCCCTTCATCGAGATGCTGTTCCTAATGGCAGGTTCTCGTTCTGCAGGATGACCCCTTCTCATTACAAACTCTGTTCAGGAACCATTCAGGATCTTAATCCAACTGGGCATCTGTGGGACGTCTTGAACAAACAAGTCAAATCTATTGCAGCCCCACCTTGCAATGTACAGGACTTAAAAGACCAAGCTGAGGCATGAGGGGGACCTACACAATGTTATTCATGTGGTTTTAACAATATGATTGATCAGGGTATACCCAGACATGTTCAGTCTTCACCTCAAGGTAATGGGCTGACATTTATGATGGAGGATTGAGATATAGGATCTCAGGTAACTGTGGCAAACAGATTTCAGTAAGCTGGAGTAAGTAAAAAAAAAAAAAGGTGACAGGCAGATACCATTAACCTATCCTTAAAGAAAATGCTAACATCCAGGGGTCATTTGTAAAAACCAACCATACATGGACCATGAGCCTGACTCTCAGCAGGGTACAACGAGACTTGGGTCTCTGGTTGACCCTGTCCCCAACTAGTGCTGTAGCTGTGTACTGTGTCTTGTCCTGTTGTTTTGTTTCTCTCTGTTTTCTTTTCCTGTTCTCTTTTTCTGTTTTCACTTTGTGTATTTCGTCCTGTATGCTTCTGTGGACTTTGTTTTTGTTGCAC
>JBBPCX010029638.1:0-16193 GCA_037974365.1 Hydrocynus forskahlii | reverse complement strand
ATATTTATGTTTAGTACAGCTAAATACTGGATGTTTGAGTTTTAGAGCTGTACATTTTCACTAGTTTGATAAAGTTTGAAAAAAAGACAACGGCTGTTAGTTTATTTTTAGTTATGTTCTTTTCTGAACACTTTAAAAGATGTGTCTTTGTGTTAATGTTTTCTGAATAAAAATTCCATATACAGTATACCTGCACCTAATTTTTCCACTTTCGCCATAACATGATGCATTGCTTAAGTGGTAAGTTCTATTCTCAACCTCAAAATTGGTTTTTAATGTAACTTTAAAAAATCATTTTCATTTTTGAGCTGTGAACTTTGTTCAAAATTTTTTAAAATGAACTATGAACATGAACTAGTTCATTTTTATTTGAATGAACTGTATTTTGAACTAGTTCTTTTTCAGTGTGTACTGGCACAACACTGCTGATGGCTTTGCCATTCTTTAACCAAGTTCCATGGCCTTGGCCAAGAACAATTTTCCAAAAAATCCTGAAGACTGTGTATTTTGAAGGTTTCCTAGACTGAACACCTTAAGTATAAGCTTCAGCTTGGACTATGACAATCAGTGAATATTCTTTAAAACATGAAACCTAAACTTTAAGTGTAATCAATGTCCAGAACACCTTTCCAGCAACAAATGATATACTCTTCTAAAATTCTTCTAAAATCCCCTAATTAACTGTGATGAACTGTAAAGTTAAGGAGAATACATATTACAGTAAGTAACATACTGTGTTTACAGGCCCAGCAAACGAACAACAGCGTCTACCATGACCCCCAATAATGACTGTCTCTGTTTGATCTTCCTTTAGGACTGTATAGGTTTATAAATTACACCGTCTGTGCTCTTAGTGTCAGTTGGGAGAGAGAACTAGAAAGTCCGCCAATGTCAAAATATCGTCCCAATAAAGATTTTTTGGCAGTAAAATTCTTATAATCAATAATATCCAATTGCCTATAACTTTTTATATGAGCAAACGTTAAAGTGTGCTTTACTGACCGACATGCTATCTGTTGTCAAAAATAATCCAACCTTATACAACCTCATAACCTTTAAACAATTTAAGAAACAGTGCTGAAATGTTACAATGCTGAACAGTACAAATTGAAAGCTTATTGTAGGAGTGGCAGGCATACCAGTATGAAAATAAGTAACAGTATCACCAGCGTCAGGGATATGGTCATAAGCACAAAAATGGCAAACCACACAAAGCCCCACCTCAAAGACACACTCAACATGAGCATGAAGCACTTAAATAAATTCCAGTGAACTCAACAAAAGGAAGAACTACATCCGGAAGAGCTGGTCTATAAGCAAAAGAATGACTGAAACGTCTGCTTCACCAGTCATGCGCTGTGCTGTGTTGAGTCAGATTATTACTTTGTATTACTTTTTTTTTTCCACTTTTTGTTAGCTCTTGAACAAGATGAATCAGTTCCTAAAACTCATGAGTAAAGACAGAAAAACAAACAGGAGGAAAGGTTGTAGAAGAGAAAGAACTGGTTCTATTAAAGGGAACTGAAGAAGCCACTGGAGTGTATTTACACAATAAAGTTTCATACATTGTCTCATTCTGTTTGGTTTTATAAAATGAGGAAACCTGTGTGATTACTTTTTTATCATTAATATTAGAATTATTTCTCCGCGTGACCGCGTGGGTTTCCTCCGGGCGCTCCGGTTTCCTTCCGCCACCAAAAACATGCATGCATTGGGGATAGGTCAATTGAGCATGCTAAATTGCCCCTAGGTGTGACTGTGAGTGAGAATGGTTCGCCCATTGCAGCTGGGATAGGCTCCAGAAAGTGCCTGTCCACCGCTGAAAGTGCCTACAATGGGCCAGTGGGCATCAAAGCTGGACCATGGCAGCAGTGAAAGATGGTGTGATGGTCTGATGAATCACATTTTCTTTTACATCATGTGCACAGCTGGGTGCACGTGCATCACTAGGATGCACTATGAGAAGAACACAAGCTGATGGAGGCAGTTCGATGCTCAGAGTAATGTTCTGCTAGGAAATTTTGGGTTCTGGCATTCATATGGATGTTACTTTAAAACACAGCAAAAAAAAGTTCAGGAATGATTTGAGGCACATGAATAGAGTTCAAAGTTTTGACTTGGCTGCCAAATGCTCTAGCTCTCAATCTGATTGAGCATATGTGTATGTGTGTGTGTGTATATGTATTTTTGCAGCTTCATTGACAACATTTTTTCTAAATGCCTCATTATTGGCCTAATGTAACACTTAAACTCTGCTCTACAACATTTTGCGTGAAATGTGTGCATTGTGTGACATATAGTGACACATTGTGTGACATATAGTGCATAACATGGTTATAGCCAGGGGTTTCCATAAGTGGTACATAAATGTGTGGCAGTTTTCAGTCTTCACAGTGCAAATGTGTATCTAATTTGTGACTTCATACTGCGTGCCCCACCCTGCCCCTCGACTCCAAGGCCCACCCTGGTACGAGACCACCCCCCCCGGACCACGGCCGAGACACAGACCTCTGCACAACCCCCCCCCACCCGGACAACAGATCTCTGCGCAAATCAACCACCCCAACCCCCTCACGCCGGACCACAGCCGAGACACAGATCTCTGCACAAATCCACCACCCCAACAGCCCCCCCCTCACCCCAGAGCCATGGCCGAGACACAGACCTTATGTCAACAGACCTTATGTCAACCCCTGGTTATAGCAATGTTATGTAGAACGGTTCAGGAGTGCCCCTCGTAGCTAAATAACATTCTTACAGCTACATATAAATGAACCACTATTTTATCTCAGCTGAAACATTTTGGCTGTAAGTCAAAGTGCACAAAAAGTAAGTGGTACATAATTTACAATAGTCGCATAATGCATATTTCCCCTTACCCCAAATGTAGTAAAACAGCCAAGATGTTTAAGTGTCCTTTTAAGGTAATTATGTAGCTAACAAAGAAGCTACCATACAAAACATTCTACTTTATATAGCTAAACTTGCCATCTTGAAGCCATAGTTTGATGCAAGTATTTGATGGTTTTGGCTTCCAGTGGGCTTAAAGCGTCCAAAACTTTGTAGCTTCAGTCTGAAAGTACAGTAGCAAACTTCAGTCCAAAACATGACCAAATATATCTTGACTGGTTGATTTTATTGGGGGTAAGGGGTAAATTGTAAATTTTTTCATGGTTTTAACTACTTCTGTGAAGTTCTTCTACCCGTCAGATTCCTGGAGCAACTGGACCCATGATATCATCAGGCATTTTCAGATCTATGAGTCAGAGGGTTCTGCATCTGAATGACCATGGAACTGCGGAATAAACTCCAAACACAAACAAACTGACTGTATTTTTCCCCAAAGACTGCAAGAATCTAACATTCAAGGCTGAGAAACTGCAGGTCAAACCCATTCAAGCTGACGAGGGACTTCCTGTAACATCTCAAGATGCGAAGTCAAGAAAGTCATTAAAAGTTTTATATTATTATCTGATGGTACATTTATGGAACTTAACCTATTTAGTCTATGCAAGAGTGTTGCTTTTCTTATCTTTTTATCTTCTCGCACTGGAGAAGCTCCTTGTAGCTCAAATGCATTCAGAGTGAAACTACAACACATTTAGTGGTACAAATGACAGGAAGTGAAAAAGGTAAAGTGTGTAGAAGGCGTCACATCCCATACTTCCCGTGGACACCGTTTCCAGGAAGAGGGTTGCCACGGTGACTGCATTAGTGGTCTGTTTAAGCTCTGTTTCCTCTGTTGAAAGCTACGCCTGGTCTTCACGGCTTTTCAGACACAATCAAAAACAAAATGGATTTGACTATTCTAGTCCAGTACGCATAACGTCACACATTTACAGCAAATGGGCCCTTCTCGGCAAAAGTTCAGTGAAAAAAGTTTTTCAGCACCTCAGATGTGCAAGAACATCAGTTAATGCTAAATTACGGCTGCATCACTTAGTCTTCCAAGTGTGTGCACTTCAAATGAAGCACTTCAAGCTCTTCGAGTGCAGTACCCATAACAACACACAACAAGTCTGACTCACAAGACACTTTCTTGATACACAGTATTTCATTTTAGGAGAGGGTTTTGGATAAGATGAAATGGACAGAAAAGACCTGAGTGCAACCTTGACAAACAGCTAAAATCTATGGATGCAGTGATTGTGATTTGAGCTTTTTCATGCTGTGCTAAATGCAACTGTAATTACACAAGTAGGTCGCAATGATAGTATGATAAACTCAAAAAAACGTAATGTTACACAATCATGACAATGATTATGTAAAATTATCATAAACTTCATGATACATAATGTCATATTGCCCACCTCTAGAAGGGGTTCTACTTAAACCCCTCTAAGAAGTGAGGAGTGATAAATGAAGAGTAAGGCCTCAAGTGTCATCTCAATACACGCCTTCTGGCAAATCATTTTTTCCCTTCAATGAAAAAAGTGGAAAAAAAAGACCTAAGCAGGCAATAGCCTAGAGGAGTGAACAGGTGGAAGAATTGATGGGAGAAATGATTCGGTGAGATTTTCCACACAGGAAATTGTTTTCTTTTTTCTTTTTTTCTCCACTCAGTCTTCTGAACAGAATCCCCAGTTCCAGAAAAAGCACATGTGAGCTCAAAGACTCAAAGAACTGAATTATACACACATTTTCAGGTATAATTTTAAGAGTGAAAGTGAACATTGTGTCATGTGTGAACACAGCGCAGGACACTGTGAACAGTGTGAAATCTTCTCTGCATTTAACCCATTCATCTGGGGAAGCAGTGGGCAGCCAGTGTGTGGGGTAGCTTAGTAGTGCCGTTGTTAGTCCTGTGATTCGAAACCACAACCCTCTGATCACAGGGGCAACTCTCTAACCACCAGGCCAATCAATGCCAGATTAATTAACATATCTAATGACTGGTACAGTATTTCATGTGATTGCTCTTACACTCCATGTGACAAGAAACTAGACTTGTCATGAATTGGTCCTGCAGTCCCACTGGCCTTTTAGTGTGTTCCTGCTTTAACACATCTACTGCTCAGTAAGGCTTGGTAGTTTGACCTTTTGTATTTTGTACGCAGAATATAACACTAAAATGGGGAATTCTGGTCTGGATGGGCTATGTCAGCCCCGTTTTCGAACACTAAACCAAACTATGGTCTTCAGTTGAGGAGTGAAAGTCAGAGACAGACAGAGGAGGGCAGAGTTTACAGCTCCACTCACTTTGTCCCGGAGGTCCCTCTCGTCCTCCAGCTCCCTCTGCAGCAGCAGAGCTCTGTCTTCAGCATCGTCCGCCTGCTGCTGCAAAGCTTGGATCTTCCTCTTCACAGCGTCTAACGAGTTCACAGACATTACGAAGCTACAGCAACGACAGAACCCCCAAAATACACGAATAACGAAAATAAAACCCCGGAGAGAAAACACTGAGGAGCAACTCGTCAGACTTTCAAACACTCCCGACTAGTCACGAAAGCCTGTAAAAAGTCACTTACTAAAAGTTAAACTCACTTTTTAAAGAATTTTCTCTGACTATTTAGTGTGTTTTCCCCTCAAATCTGGTAGTTTTCGTTTTCCATTCAGACTCCCTGGACGCATGAGCTCAGGAACGAGGAAGCCTGTGGAAAAAATGGGGGAGAAACCTGAAGAAAGTTAAAAAATCCTCCAATCCTGGGAAGAAATTGGTTTGTGGGGACATCCCGCCTGCAGGAGGGGGGTGGTCTTCCCGCATGAGCGATTCACTGTTGTAATGAACGTGAGACTGTGATATGGAAAAAGGAACCGACTCATTTGAGCCCCTGATTAAATGAACCGAACCTCTGATTCAATGAATGATTCATTGTTGTAGTGACTGAAAAACTCTGATACGATACTGAACCGACTCTTTTGAACACTCAGATTAAATAAATCGAAGGCCTGATTGATTCAGTTTAGTTTTGTTTCAGTGATATAACATAATATATAATATAATATAATATCATAATTAAATATGATAATTGAATGGAATCCACTGACTGAAAAGAATCAATACAGACATGGAGCATTTGATCAGAAATGAACGGATTTGGTCCAAAAGCTATAAATCAAACGATCATGAGGCGAATAAGGGACCTGAAAGTTAACCAGGACAGACTTGCACACGCTTGACACATTATCATCCAGTGATCATTGCTGATCAGATGATTTCAGTGAAATGTTGGTATGTAGCAGCCTAAACCATTTGTAGGCTAAACCATTTTCAGACATCACAGAAAACAGATTGTCCAGCTAACAAGGACTGAGCTTGTTATTGTGGATGGAAAAATGGTTTTGATTCATCTTTACTTGTGAATCGACTCACTCAAGAATTTCACATCACAGGTCTGTTGCCTGGGAACTTTTCAGAAACCGTTGAATGCCCACAAGGCTTTGCTGGAGTTCCAGACAGAAGTGCACAAAACACGAAATGAACAGTGTGGAACAAAGAAGGCTTTTGAGACGCCACCTTGACAAATGACCTGGCTGAATGTGGGCAGTGGGATTTAGCCCGCCACTTAGCCTGCTTGTAACAACAATCACAGCTGCATTATTGCCACTGACACCCTCCTGACAGTTGTACCTCCAAGTTCAGGGAATGTTAATAGGTCTAACTGGCTGACATAACCCATGGATATGGTGCTGTGACCCTCAGTTCCCTGTCCCAGGGCGTTTACATTGGGAATCCCAGTGAAATCCCTGTCTCTTGTTGTTTAGACTTACATGAAGAGCATTAAAGTGATTTGCAAACCACTCTAGAATCCACTTAGGTGACTGTAAGCCACACTTTTGGCAGGGATGTGAGTACAAGAGTACATCTGAAGAAGATGTATCTGCAATGGCAAAGAAGAACCAGTTTAGCTCCTTCAAAACCACCTGTTCTGTAAAAACGAAGAATGTTTTAAAGGTGTGAAGACCTTTCCAATAGTGTAAAGGTTCTTCCAAGAACCTTTAACTGATATGGAGGTTCTTTAAGCTACAAAATGGTTCTTTGCACAAATGCATCATATTTACAGGAATGGTTCTTTTAAGAACCATCCATTGGAAAGTTCTTCTAATTCGTTTTCCAGCAAGGAATATCAGTTTCATCAGCATCAAGTCACATCCATGGTTGACATTAACAGTCTGTGTATTTGCATAGGAGCTGTGTATTACCTAATTTAGAGGTACGTTCATTATTGGCTTGTTTGTTTGTCTTATTTGAGTAATTATTACACATCCCCCTAAACCATCATGAGACACTGGCCCATTTTCATATTAGTAAAATATGAAGGAAGTTAAATACATTGGAAGGTTAGTGACCATGTTTGATTAATTTGGAACACATTTAATGCAGGTAAATCTGAAAAAGTTGATAAACTTGCTCTTTATATTATTTTCTCCTTCTTTTTTCTCTATTTTTTACACACACACACACACACACACACACCGTTATTGTTTGAGTAGGGGATGTAGTCTGCTTTTGGAGTCTGACCGCAACCTGGAAAATTTTCATTATTTTACATGATTACTTATTTGTGTCTGAATTGAGCCTACAAAATTAACAGAGAAACAGAGTCTGGAGAGTAGAATTAATCAAATGCTCCATATGGAAAAGGCAGTACAGTGTGAAATACATGGAAAAGGCAGTATAGTGTGAAATCTAGTACAGTGAGATGTGAATGAAAGTCTGTAATCCCATTCGTGGAAAGATAAAAGATACAAAAAGTTGCATTTCACTCCTATTATTATAGTCTTTCTCTCTGAATAGATTGCGTATGTGTGTGTGGTTGGTTGTGGGAGCTGCGGACAGCAGGAATGTGTGTGAGTGTACTTTCTCCCCCCCAGCGGAAGGGCTTCATTACACTCTGGAGGGGAGACTTCACTGTTTGCTTTAGACACATTCCAACCATTCCTGGGCCTCTGCATAGCTGACTGGGGTCTGCCTCTGTGTGTGTGTGTGTGTGTGTGTGTGTTGTGGAAGGCTGAATATGTTTAAGTGAACAAAGAGGATTGTGTCTTTTAAGGGTGTTAGCCCTACTTTATAGACGAAACAGAAAATCACAAGAACGACAAAACAAATAGGCACCTGAGGAACTTACATTTTAAAACACTCTTTATCTGGGAAGTGCTCATTTGTTCAGAAAAACACAACTAATATTAGAATACGCACAAATAACATGCTTTGTCAAATGTAATGATTTTACATGTCATTAACTGTTTTCAGTTAAGCATTTTCAAGCCTCTCCTCATGTCAGGTATTAACTGACGTAGTCATCAGTTTCACTAACCAGTGCTTCAAAAAGTTAATTCAGGGGTGCTGAGAATAGAACAGACCTAATCCATTAAAGGCCGTTTGCTTCAAGGAATCAAACAACCTAGAATTTCATTACATATCATGTATGTATACACAACATAGGACTCTGGGTCTCATCATAATTACAGTACATGGAAGAATGAGCTTTTATTCTGAGAGATTTTATTTCTATTTCTTTTCTCAATTTCCCAATTGTCTTGAAATGACCACATGATATAAAACACATCTGACATTTGCAAAAAAAAATTTAAAGCAGAGAAAACATTTTGCTATAAAAAGCAGAAAAAAAAGGTTTTGCTATGACCAAATATGATATGCAAGTATTCCATCACTGTATAAAAGTAAGCATATTGTCATGGTCAGAGGAAAAATTTGTATCATATTGTGGCTTTGCAAGTAAATGTAAAAACGTCCTTAACCTTTAATGTAAATTAATCTAAAATATTTGTATAGGTCCATCCATAGATTATCTGGATTATTTATCTTTACCTGGGGTATAAGAGGAGCCCATCACAGCAGGCGTATTGGGTAAGGCAGAAGTCCTTTGCAGGGCAGACACACACACAGTCACACCTGGGAACAAATTCACTTGACGCATGTCTTTGGACTGTGGGAGGAAACCGGAATACCCAGTGGAGACTCGCATGGATGCAGGGAAAACATATAAACATGGCCACCACGGCTGGGAATCGAACACAGGACCTACTTGCTGTGAGATGTCAGCACTAATCACTGCACCCATAGGTTCAATCATCGAGTCAACTCGAGTCAAGTGAAGTCAAGTCAAGTAGGTGTTTGTTGTCTATTCAACCATAAATACAGTACGCGATGAAATGAAACAACTTTCCATGGGACCATGGTGCAACACAAGTACAAAAACAGAAATACCAAAAGACTGCACAAGTGTGGGTAGGACAAGATTAAGAGAGAATGCAAACGGAGCATTTTTAATTAAAAGAAAAAGTTATTTGTGCATTTGCGTGTATGCCAAGGAGCTGAGAGGACTGTGTTTTTTCACTCTAAATAGCCTAAATGGTTTCTTTTCAGAAACACTGGCCCATTGTGCTCTCTTGGACCACCGGTGGTCCAAATGTGACCTCTCAATGATAGGGACTGCTCTTAGACAGGTGCATCACTTGGGATGTCTAAAATGCAAACTAAAAGAGCTTGAGATAACTTAGAGTACAAATGCATAGTACATAAATGCCTCAAATGCAGAATGTTGTCTGTTGGTACTAAACCAGCACATCTTTCTTGTGCACTGTCAGTAAACAGTCCACGCAGAAGATAAATTCGGATGTGCAAAAGGTCTAGGAGTGATGTGCTTTTTTACTAAGTAAACTGGCTCTTTTCAGACTCTGTGATGAATGGATGACACTAACTACTGCGGACGTCATGTCCAGACTACTTTTATAACAATCCTCTTGAGTCATGTGCTGGCAGACGAGTGCGTCTGCTCTCAAGCTGAAATTTATTTCACTGTAGGCCTCAAAGGTGGTTCTCAGAATTAAAGAAGTCACTTTTACTGCACAATATCTGACTCTATAGCTTTGGAGGGGTCTAATTAGCAAGAAACCGATAGATTATTTTGACTTTCAGATCATTCCTGCCTCAGTAGTAACATAACACTGTGTGCTATGCTGTAAATTACCCATTTACAGTGAATTCCTGTATCTTGCCTTAAAGGAAAGCTTTCTTAAAATCAGCCAAGACATGTTTTGAGTCCAAAGCTTCTGTCATTTCTGTAGAGCTACAATGCACTTATACTTAACAAATAAACTTCAGACACTAAACATGTCCAAACTAATTCTGTTTTTTGCCAAAAATTACTCAACATCTTTCACAAAAGTTCTGTAAGTATAACTTGACCCCAGAGCAACGAGTGGCAAAGTCATTTTTTGCCATTCAGTGGTAAACCGAGAGGAATATGAAGGAATATATTTAGCAGAAAGCCTGATGACATGTGTGCTGTCTGCTCAAAGCACCTTATCTGTCTGTTCCCGGTTGGAATGACAAAAGTGTGCCAGAACATTTCCGCTTCATCCAGGTGCAAAGATCTGCCTCACACATTTCATGGAAACAATGAAATTTAAGGGGTCTAAATTATAAAAAAACATATTGTTTGTTAAAGTTTCTAAACTGACTGCAAAAGTGCCTGCTTGGAAATTGCCATGGTTGAGAAGTCAAAGAGGTCATTTACATTTGGTACCATTCAAATTCTGGAATTTCTGGTCATCTTAATTAATTGCTGTTTTCATTTTGCAAACATGAAACACATTTTGCTTTGTTGATTTTCAAACTGAAAATAAGGTCATATCCTCTACAGAGAATAACCACATTTTGACACACAGTTGATATTTGTTTGTTGATTTTAACAGACTGCGGGGAAAAACATTAAATGTACACATGCAAGTTTACAAAAGATATAAAAACTTTTTTCATTACTTCTTTTATAACATAAAAGAATTTAACAGCAAATACTTTTACATGAAACATAGCAGATGAATAGAATTTGTGCACTAGAATAATATTTCAGTCCTCTTTGTGGAGGATATACGCATATTCTCACTTAGAAAATGTACTTGACTGGGGTCGTACTTGACCGTTTTTGCTGGTATTCAGGGAAAACATTCAAAGAAACAGAATCAGAATAGTCACTAAGGAATACAACAATATGGAACTTGTATATAAAGTTATTCTTTTGCTATTCATTTAGGCTTTCAGTTCAGCCTTTCAGTTCTGCCATCCCTGCCATTCGTCATCACTATCTTCATCATCACAACCTCCATTATCACTCTCATCCTCATGTTAATACTCATTAAGGAGATCAGGATGGCCATGACTTATGTGCATAAGCACTTGATATTCAAGTACTTACCTCTGCAGCCTTCTTCTCTGACATTTCCAGTTTCTCCTGAACGTCTTTGACGGCCTCGGAGTACTTTTCCACTTCATCTTCTGTTGACTTTAGCTTCTTCTCTAGCCCCATAAGCTCATCCTCCAACTGAGGTAAACACAGTAGGGATACAGTCATGCTCTGCATGTGTGTATTCCATCATCCTAACACTGTCACACACTCATGTGTACCATTATATGCATTATGATCGTATTATTATATGCAATAGTCTTACCATGTGTAATATTGTGCAGTTTTCTTATTCTGCTGCTAAAACATTATTCTTGTGTGCAGTATTGTATGTGCAATAGTCTTACCATGTGCAATATCATTTTCTTAATGAGTGCTAAATTAATTATGTGCAGTGTCTTACTGTAAGTATGTGCAAAAGTCACATCATGTGAATACCACTACTTATGTCAATATTATCTACCACTGAGCTCCATTATGTGCAATACATACTGCTAACCACCATTTGTGTTACCTGTAATTCACTTAAATGCAAGTTATTTATATGTATAGTCTTTATATATTTGTGTTATATAATATTTATGTATATAGTATTGTGGATTTCATATTGAGTTTTTTTCTGCAGGGGTTTTATTGGATTTATTAAACTTTATGTTTTATATTGTACTTGTCTTTGTGTCTCTGTATGACTGTGCAGTTAACATAATCCCAGTAATTTCCTCTGGGATCGATAAAGTTTTCTGATTCGGATTTTGGTTCCGACAGCTAGGGGAAGTTTGTTCCACCACTTAGGTGTCAAAACTGGGAAACGTTATAATGCATGTCTTCATTTTGGATAAGATTTAGGTCAAGCTGGACTCTGCTTGAGCTGTGACCCATGGTCTGATCATTGTTGATAGGTAAGAAGCAGCTGGGCCACTTTTGGTATTGCAGGTTGGCGTTAAGGTTTTATAACTAGCGCATGCAGCCTACTGGCAGCCAGTCTTGAAGTGTCTTCATGCATGTCTTTGGTTTCTGAGAGGGGTGGGGGTGTAATTTGGGCTGTGCCTGATGTTCTTATCATCTAATCATACTGTAGCCTCACAACTCCAGTGCAAAATTAAAGTAGCAAACGTTAGTCACAAAACATGCCTTGGTTCACTGATTACTTTTGGGGTAGGTATGTAAATGCCTGACTATTCCTTTTAGCAACTAAACACTAGATGTACAACATTATGTGTACCGATGCTGCATTGTCCTATCAGTGTTTTTTTTTTTTTTTCAGAATACTCTTGACAATTACAGGCCTAGAATTTTAGCTCATGTGTTAAATTGCAATGCACTCCATTTTACCAAATTAAAGCTTAATATTAAAAATCCTTGTCCCAAGTATCATAACCTTACATTGCCCTTTCCAGAGGGACAACATGTGCAAGTGAGGAAAGACAGATGTATTTATAGTGCCCAACTACACTACTTTCCAAACCCCAAACCTCACAGGTCTGAAATATAAACACACTACTCATCAAACTCTAAACAGAGGCACAGAGAGTCAGTGTCAACTGGAAGACATCTGAGATAATTAAGCACTAGAAACCTTATGGGACTGTGGGGCAGAGGGGGGTCCATCATATCTGAGCTAATGAAGATCAGACAGAATACTAGATATGGGATTGTATCACATTTGGAATCTGTTTTCCTCCAGACTCCAAAATTGCATGCCTCTCACGCCATGACACCCACTTGCAACCTGAGCATCTGATGATGCAGGAATACTTTAATTGTTCTGGGGGATATTGTTTTTAGAAGCTGTGTTCTTTCACTTAAAGGGGCTATGACTAGGCTGCTGCATTTAGGCCAGCACTGAAGGAGCCTGACCTACTTCCTTTTAAAATCAGATCAAAGTGTTGGATGTAATACGAAAACATTTTTCAAGTTTTGAAATGTACCATTCACTTTCTAGTATGCACAGCCCTTATATGGAAATGAAGCTTCAAAAACATGTGACATCACAACCCCCCCCCCACACACAAATTCAGAATAAAGCACTTCACATTGAAGTTAAAAAATGCCCATTCATATTGGTCCGTTTTAGTTTGTTGGATTTAAAGAGAGGTTGGTAAATCATCTTATCAAAATGAATCTTTCTCTATAGTCGATCACACAGATGACATAGGTGGACCTCAAGGAAACAAGAGACAGATGTAGGATATGGGCCCTTTAATACACACTGTTTAGGGTAGAACTGTTCTGACAAAATGGCCAAAATAGATAATTCTATTTCTGGAGAGCTCTCCGTGGCCAGGCATGTCTAAAAAAACCCCCTAGAATAGCATGATATGGTCAGGTGGAAATGCATTTGTCCTAAAGAGGCAAGTTTCTTACACAAACTTTTATGTGAAGTATTAAAGATTGTGCACGCTAGAGCCTGTAACCAACACCAGCAGGCAAACAGGGCAGTGAGCATGGCTCACGGTTATTCCTGGTGATCCCACAGCCCTATAGCTTGCTCCCTAGTGGTGTTGGGCAATGCTAGGCAGTTCTTGGGAATCAGATGCTGCATGTCTCTCCCTTTTTTTTTTTGGCTCTTCATTGCTAGCGGTTTAGCAGCAGAAGCTGTCTTTATCCTCTGTGGGCTGCTCAAAAGACATTTTGCAGCATGTATCATAGTGCTTGTGCTTATGAGACTGTACATGACCCCTGCCCTTGATTCAATATCTTATACCACACTATGTGACTTCTTCATATATCATCTCGATAGGGCCTGTATAGGTGATTGAGGTTATGGCCCACAGATGTACATATTTGTGTCTAAGAAGTATGTTTATGCAATAGACATATACTTGTGCATATAATGCCCCAAAATATTAAGCACTTTTTACTAAACATCCACACAGTCAATCCAACAGTCCACAGTCCTTCAGTTCTTCCATCCCTTCATTCATACATCCATCCACTCAAATTCCATTTTAACTTATGATGTCAAAATAAGACCATTCTATCTATCCATACTATCAGACTATACTTTGTATCTTTTTATCTATTTATTAATATTTCACAAAATCCATCCATCCAACCATCCATCCAACCATCCATCCATCCATCCATCCATCCATTCATCAATCTGTCCATCTCCCACATCCCACCTGCTTCCACTTGTCCTCTACTGCTTTCTTGTCAGACTCTGCCTGTTCTGCACGATCGATGGCATTTTCCTTGTCCAACTTCAGCATCTGCATTTTCTTCTTGATCGCCTCCATTTTTCCTGGCTGTGATTAGACTTTCTAATGAGAAAAAACAGCTACTGAAGAGTCTTGATGGAAATCAGTAGTACTGCTGTTCCCAGGTAGAGGGACGACTGAGCCAGTAGTGTCTTCCCTGTCAAACGAGGAGGTGAAGAGTGACAGACAGAGAGAGGAGCTGCAGAGAGAAAGAGAGAAAGGGCCACTCTTAACTGAAATACAGCACTGCTGTGGAAGGTTTAAACCTGAGGTATCGCAGATTAGCCCCTGCTCTCTGGTGACACCCCCTCCCCGTGCATACCCTGGTTCACTCACACACACACACACACACACACACACACACTACCCCTAAAACATGTATACCCCTCCCTACAGCTCAACCCATTATCCAAAGCCTCTCTCACAAAATATCTCCATATTTGGGTGGTATGACCTTTCATTTTAAAACAAGCACAAATGAGGGAATTCTAAACATCCCAGCTGTTCACCGTAAGCTGCTCACTTATGTAGTTCAAGGATTCAAAAATGAACGTCAGTTTCCAAATACGATCATTTGTAGGATAATTGTGCAGTTTATTTAACTGACCTATTAATGCTTTGTTCACAGATGGAGTTTCTCCAAACCGGTTATGGTTGGACACGCTTTACAGAATGCTGGCATAAATCCAATGAGAGATTGCAGCATTCAAGTGATGTCGAAAACTGGGAAATGTTCATTTTCGCACTAGGATGTCTGATGAAGTCAGATTTCTAAATGGGAAACTTTAAATTCTAGATAACACTACATACCTTTCGCTGTTTCTGTCAGTTAAAAGGCTAAACTTGGCAGTGAATGTGAACAAAAACCAGATGAGCTTCTGTAAGAGCTATGTGCTTTTTAATACTGCAATGAAAAAGCAGGATGTGTCTCCATGCTTTGGATCACCATCCTTTCTTTTTCCGCATGGTGAGCAACAAGCATTTAGATGGAGTAAAGTCATTTTTACTGGTATGTGGGTGGCACTGCGGTGCAGTGAGTAGTGCTGTTGCCTCTGGCTGACTGAGAGTCCCTTCTGTGTGGTGTTTGTATGCTTTTCCCTTGTCTGCTTGGGCTTCTGCTGGGTTCTCCGGTTTCCTCCCACAGCCCCGTCAGGCAAACTGGAGATGTGAAATTGCCCCTAGGTGTGAGTTTGTGTATGAATGTGGTACAACCCAGACAGCAGCTGACTCCGAACCGGATCCGGCTACAAGCCGGGAGCTCCGGTTAACAGTCAGATCCGTTTTAGTGCTGGGATGCGGCCCCGGCCCGGACCCAGTCTGCCGATGGCAGGAATGAGACATATCGACGGAATCAAAACAGATGCTGGCCGGAACCGTCGGAACGAGCCTTGTTTTTGCAAGGGTCCCTGAGAGACGTTGGTGACTGCTGAGGCAACTTGGTGAGCTCGAGCAAGGGACAGTGACAGTGGAAAGTTTATTCAGAAAGGACTCCTAACGTTAGTCACATATTGTAGTCAAACCTTGTTTGAATTCAAATTAATGTATTTTTGATTGTGAAGGTAATTGGTTTCATGTTGAGATGATCTGAGAGTAATATTCAAGCCTAATTTTCTAGTTTGTTAGCCAGCAACTGGATCGATAATGCTAACAAGTATTAAAACCGGTGTGGGTCGGTTAATAAAAGATTGTTTAATGGCGTCATACCTTGAAATATACTTTTATTTCTGTAGGCTATCCGTCAGGTTAGAGTTTATTATTATCTGACTTTTAACAGCACGTCTGTCTCCACAGGTTCTGTCAGAGAAGAGATAGCCTGGTACAGTAAGTCTCGTTTTTTAGTCGA
>JBBPCX010029617.1:0-10922 GCA_037974365.1 Hydrocynus forskahlii | reverse complement strand
TTTCTTTTTTTTTTTTCTTTACTTCGACTCTGCAAATGTTTTGTTACACGAAAAATACTGAATGGAAAAATGTGTATAAACCTTTTGTAATCCAAAATATTGTGATGACTTTCAGGGAGGATGAATACCGAATACTTTCGCAAGCCACTGTAGAAAACACCGTCTAAAATTCCTCCCAGGTGAAGATCTGCTGAAGGTGACGTTCTGCGGCTCGCTCCGATCCCTCCTGAAGTCTGATGCCGTACCGGCGATGGTTCATCTCACTACTGGGTGTGTGTGTGTAAGACGTTTAAGAGTGTTTCTGAGAGTGAGAGATCTTTAATGATAGTCCACATTAATAGGTCGACCCCTGAGTAACAGACCTGTGCTGGAAAGAAGGTGAAGTACAAGAAAAAAAGAAGAAAAAAAACAAGAAGGAGGACATCGACACGAGCTCCCGGGAACGTGAGTAAGAACTGAGGCACTGACGCCGCGTTATCCTGACACAAATATGACTCTTGATAATAACTTTGCATTCTGTTCACCCCGAGATATAAAAATGAAAGAACTGGGAAAAACTAGAACCGCTTCATTTGCCGCCTTTCCTGTCTTCGTTGCTTCTTTTCGTTCACCTCCTCTGGAGGCCCAGACGAGTCGGAGGAGAACCAGGGGCCGAGGATGTTCACCCACAGTAACTGCAGGGCCCGCGCCGGAGCCTGACCAAGACAGAAGTGACAGCGTCAAAACCAGCAAAATCGTCTCGTATTTCCAGGAGAAAAAACTCACAAGCTTCTTACCAAAAGCCAGAGGTACCAGAAGTAGGAGGAGAGGGTGCTGAGGACCTGAACTATCGCTGTTAGCAAAATAGCATCCTTAAGGTGCCTGCAAGAAAATGGACTAACTTAAACCAGGACGCGCAGCTTCATCCGAACGATAGACTCTCGTACTTCAACCATTAGGCATTAAACAAGTCATTCAATTTCCGTAATAAGGCACAAAGCGTCCTTGAGATGAAGTCAAGCCCGGAAGCCAGATGGTACTCACTCCGCCATGCCCTGCTCCATATTCAGGTCTATTCCTCCATCCACTAAAGCGCCGTCACTGGCAAACACTGGTTTAGCCATGGCCGCCATGGATCTGTAGCTGCCAGTGTAGACCGCCAGAGCAAAGAACAGGAAGAACTGTAAAGAAAATACACCAACAAGCGGTGAGTTCTGATGGTCAGTATTACAGGCTAACCGATTTAAATATACTTTTACACAATCTCAGAATATTTGTTTGACACGGAGGGGGAAAAAACAAAAAAAAAACTGTTCATTGTGGCTGTAAGAGGGTAAAGCTTGGAGTTCAGGTCAGGATTTTTACTATAACTGAAATCTTACCTTTAAGATAAAAGTACAACCACAGGTTCTACTCAGCCAGAGCGTACTCACCCATGTCCAGAACGAAGTGTCGTAGAAAACCAGGTTCACTGCTGCGTATATCGTCTGAAACATGATAAGCGAGACGAAAGGAGACTGAGGATCAAAACCCCGAGGAAGAAAGAGAGAAGCAAATGAGGAGGTCTTACGTTGGCTCCGAGAATGACTCTGGTGTAGAACTTCAGCGTGGCCTCGTTCTCCTCATGGATCTGCTTCTTGCCTTTGGTTCCAACCTTACCTTTAGGCTGGGAAGATTAGAGCACGGAATTAACACTGCAGCAGCATTCAGTCAAACCAGGGTTCATGTGATCTATGTCCTTCCAAACAAGAGGAGAGTTTTCTACAGGGAATTCAGCAGTTTGTCCAAGCAGTGCAATGAAGAGAAAATGGGAAGCCGACTATCGTTGTAATCATGAATCCAATAAACATCTGTAACTTTGATCAGACTTAAAAAAAAAACGTTCCGGTACACCAATTTTAGTGAACTAAAAATTCGGTATCGGCTCATGGAAGCTGAGAACTGGTTGGTACACGGTTTTCATAAACTTAGTGCTTCAAAAGATTGTTGGGGACTTGCTGCCGGAGGAGTGCAGTCATAAGAAGGAAAGGGCGGGGGTTAAGAAAAACATAAAACTCAGAAACGCTTAAGATGCGGGTCCTTTTTGCCAAAAACTCACTTCAGTTCCACCTTACTTTTTTTTTTTTTAAGTAACAGAGCAATACTCTGATCAAGCGATACGAAATGACATTTTTTAACCTTTTAATATTTTCAATGCTACCAAACATGCATCTAAATGTTTCGATATCTGAACTCTCGAAAATGTGTTTTTGAGGTAAGGTCTTTTCCCCAATGTCTGAATATTGTTTCAACACTTTGATAATAAAGCTATTTCAACAGTAAAACTCCAGTCACGCTGGAGCACCCTAAACTCCAGCTCTTCTCTCACGAACCGCAGCAAGCGGTGAGTTCTACAGTCTTCCCAACAGAACGCCCTTTCAGGATCTGCCGCTCAGCTTTTTCAGTTCTCGGACCGAGTGCTGAAATATGCAGATGTTCGTAAAGCTCCAGGCCAGAAGGCGACTTTCCTGCCCAAACAGATCTGATCATTTAAATGCATTTATTAATAATCGGGGATAGTTAGGGTGGAGTAATCTGCAAACTTCCCCCTCCCTCAACTAAACAATTCTCCACCCTGGTGCTGGAGGCACCCTGCCCTGCACATCTGAGAGTTTTCACTGTTCCCAACACGCCTGATCCAACTATACTATATGGACAAAAGTATTGGGACACCTGACCATCACACCGAGGACTTTAATGACAATTACATTTTGGAGTTTCTGTGGGAATTTGTGTCTATTCATTCTGTAGAGCATTTATGAGGTTCAGACACTGATGTTGCCTCTACCAGGTAAGTTCTTCCACACCGAACTCCTCCAGCCACGTCTTTATGGAGCTGTGCACTGGGACACAGTCATGCTGGAACAGAAAAGGTTCTTCCCCAAACTGGGTCCACAAAGGTGGAAGCATGGCGCTGTCCAGAATGTCTTTGTAAGCTTGATTGTATACACCTGTAGCAATGGGTATGACTGAAACACCTGAAGTCAATTAGAAGGTGTGTCCCAATACTTTGGTCCTTGCAGTGTATCAGCTCGTTAACAGACTCTCACTGAAATGCAGTTAAAAATGGGAACCACCGAAACAGAGCAACGAAAAACAGAGAACCACTGAAGAGTGCAGGGCAGGGGCAGGGTGTCGTAGTGGAGCTCCCGGAAATACAGATGTTCAGAACTGCAGACTGCTGGACATGCTGCTGAATGAACGAGTACTGAACACCCTGAGTGCAGAACATTATTAGTTCTGAACAGCTGTCTTTCAGATCCTCCCAGAAACACAGCTGTTCAGAACTGCAGTCTGCTGAATGAACGGGTACCGAACATTATGGGGTCTGACCACTGCTAGTGCTGAACACTCAGTACTGAACGTTCTGAGAACTGCAGAGTCCGAGTACTGAACCCTCTGTGTACTGAACACTGAGAGGTTTCATCTGGACTCGTGCAGACTGAGCCAGGTCCAAGACACATACCGCCATTTCTGATATCCTCCTCTTCTTTATGCTCCGTGCGCGTGGTGCTGTCCCGTTCTCTCGTGCATTTATTTTCACTAATATTTTAGATGTGCCCCTCTAAACTGAGCCCCAAACACCCCACGCGCCCTGAAACCTGTCGGACACTGAGACACGCGACAGATCCGAGAAGCCAGACACGTCACGCGACCCTCGGACTACCGGAAGTGAACTTTTCAAAATAAAAGACTCAATCGGTCATCGCAAGTAAAATAAAGTGGCCCCTTACAATCACACCTGAAATTCTTCCTCTGCATTTAACCCATGCCTTACTCAGGGGTACCTCAGTGGTGCCACTAGCAGCCCTGGGATTCAAACCCATGACCCTCCGAACACAGGGCCAACTCCCTAACCACTTGGCCACCAGCTGCCCCTACTGCTACTAATAACAACAATTCCAAAGAGAAATATAATTGTTCATATGAATTTAGCAGAATCTACCATTACGCAAGAAAAACAGTCTAGCATCGGGTCAGCTGGTGCCGTGGTGGTTAGGGAGTTACCCCTTGCAACTGGAAAGCTGTGGGTTTAAATCACAAGACCAGCAATGGCACCACTGAGGTACCGAGCCACATGCTGCTCCCTGGGTGTAGTCAGCAGTCCACTGCTTCTCTCACGTTGAATGGGTTAAATACAGAGCACTCAAGTAATTTCCTCTGGGATCAATACAGCATATTAAACAGACAGTATGTTTATATGGAAAGTATAAAAATGATTCATCATAATTGTAATGTCTACCAGAGGAGGAAGGGTTTCCCTTCAGAAACCTGGGTCTTCCTTGCCACTGCCGTCTTGTTTTGGGTTCTGGGCTTAAACCTCTGCAAAGCTGCTTTGTGACAATGTCAGTTGTGACAAAGTGCTGTGAGGGAGAATGCTAAATATGAATGACCATATTTCTCATATGTTCTTAAGTGATTAACCTCACTTTGGACACAATTTAGCAATTTAATGTAATTTATTAATTTTTTTAATAATGAAAATAACAGAAAAAAATCTTGATTTCTTTATTTCAGAAAAATGATTAATTTCCATTATTTATAATGACAAATGACACACTCTTAAGGATCGATAACACGTTTAAACTGAAAATGGCTGTCAATAAAAATCAATCAACAATTTATGCTTTTAAGCTAGGGCAGTTTCCTCCAAGTAATCTATTTCAGTAATCACAGATTTTGGTGAAACCATAACAATCCTCTTTCTCTTGACACTCTTAGCGTGGCACGTGCAGGAGATCCATGACCTAGAAGACAAAAGTTTCTGGTTATCAGTATGTAAGAGCAACAGTTTCTGTTCTTTGAATGGGGAACACATGCAGGTGGCCCATTAATCAACTGGTTTAAGACACAGGAGCAGGGAACCCCAGTGATCTGGTATTGAGTATCTGGAACCCCGAAGACGGTTCATCAAGCTGTATGGGCTTATGAGAAAGTTCTCATAATCAAATGTAGTCCATATGCAACAAGCGTATAAATTCGCCTCAAAGACAGTTGGACAGTTGTAAAAAATCTTGCACTGGAGTTGGCTGAGGGCTGTACCTTTTAGGAGGCAGAAGAACTTGGCATTGAGAACTATCCAATAATTAACATGGTGAATTCCTTTCTACGCAATGCTTGTAAAGCAATTTTAACACATAATTGCTTGATATTCTTTCTTTTTTTTTACCTTGATATTCACTCAAAGTACTTACAACGACACCCACATGTTCTTCCATGTGCTAGTGCACTCAAAGACCTGGGCCCTCCTCTCCAGGGCTGTTTTGAACACGCTGACTGGGACAAATCTAGGGAGGCTGTAACATACGGCAGCTCAACCGACCCGGAGGAGTGCACGACATCAGTGACTGGCTGCATCACGAAGAACAGACGTAGACGCCTTAAGCACTGAGGTACGTCGCTCTGGAAAAGAGCGTCTGCTAAATGCCACAAACGGAAATGTACATCAGCAAGTGGCCCGATGACATTACTGTCTCCAAGATTATCACCACACGCCCCAACCAGAGGTCATGCACGACTGCAGAGGTGCACACACTGCGGAGAACTCAAGACACAACATTCAGATCAGCTGATACAGTTGTGCCGAGAACAACAGCGAGAAACAGCCCAATACCAGGACACAGGATGTGCAGCCAGAGGTGGACAAAGTACCTAACTTCATTTCCTGAGTGAAAGTACAGAGACCCCTAGTCAACTGTTACTCCAATACAAGTGAAAGTCGTCCGGTCAAATTTCACTTGAGTCAAAGTACTGAAGTACTTGCTTCTAAAAATACTTAAGTATTAAAAGTACATATTTCACTGCATTGTTGATTTATTGCCACCACACTAACAATACCTAATGCATCTAACTTGCTTGTAGAAGATGCAGCATAAGGAATAAGGTAGAACGTTAGACGGCGAGTTTCGTGTGCTGTAACACAGTTTGTTTTAGGCAAACGCTTTTCTGTAAACTTAAACATCGACTCTAAATGTGTCCACGGATGCGGGCATGAAGGGTCGCCGTCTCCGTCTCCGTCCATTCTCCCCAGAGATGTTCACAAGTCATTTTTACCAAGTCCAAGTCAAGTCTCACAAAGACTTGAGTCTTTGTTTGTGCGACTTAAGTGTGTCTCGAGTCCGAGTCTCAGACTCGAGTCCCCGTCTCTGATTCTCCCTCCACCGACTGGCCGTGTTTAAGAAGTGCTGGCGCTGCAGTGTTACAGCGCACAGACGTGACGTAAAACTACTGGTGGCTTCTGATGGGCTGTCATCTGCTACAAAACCAATCACGTTTTGGAAAAGTGAGACAGTAACACCCACTTCCAGAACTGAAGGTAACGAGTAACGAGAACCTTGACAGAAATGTAGTGAAGTGAAAAGAAAGGTTTTGTCTTTCGAATGTAGTGAAGTGACAGCTGTAAGTTTTCACCTGTCTGTGTTGGTGAGGCCTCCTGTCCAGATGTGCTGAATCACTTCTACGCATGGTTTGAGGCACAGAATGGCAGGGCAGCGAGGGAGACCTCTACACCCTTACCAGGTGCTTTGTCTGACCATGGCCGATGGGCGAGGGAAACTGTGCTTAGACCCGACCCATGGAAAGCTGCTGGTCCAGACAACATTCCTGGTTGTGTGGTCAGAGGATGTGCAGACCAGCTGGCAGATGTTCCCACAGACATCTCTGAGCACCACTGTTGTGTGCTTCAACACCACCACCGTCATCCCTGGGCCAATTATTACTTCAATACTTCAAAGACTACCATCCCATCGCATGCTCACTACTCATGAAGTGCTTCAAGAGGCACATAAAACCACAGCTGCTCCCTGCGCTGGAAGCCCTGCATTTTGAGCATCATCCCAGCTGCTCTATGATCGATGCCACTGACACTGCTGGGCCTGAACACCTCCCTCTGTACCTGGATCCTGGACCTCCTGACTGGGAGACCTCAGTCGGTCGGGATCAGACGGAGAGTGCACCACGCCCAGCCCAGTACCTCGCCAGGGCTGTGCGCTCAGCTCTCAGCAGTTCAGGCTGATTAATGTCGCGGCGGAGAGAAAATCATCAAACTGACAAAAGATTCTTCGCTCAGTTCAAAGACTTTATTTTCTTCTTAAGAAGGAGAGAGTTGTTCATCCTGGATTCGGAAGTTCTCTCTCTAAAGAAACTGGACCTTCGCAGAGGTCTTATACTGTGAAGAAGACCGTTCTCCTTATCAAAACAGGCCAGAAACCATGTCGCCTCCCCCTGAAGAGGTTCCAGCCGGAACCTGCGTATGGCTTCTCACAGTGAGGCTCCATGACAGCGGTCCTGAACAAAACACCTTCTCTGAGACTCTTTAGCTCAAAACATAGGGTTTGCATAAACAACAACCTTGATTTAATCATGTCACTGTGTCCTGGCGGCTCAGGCCTGGCTTCACAACCTTGATCGGCAGAATCACATTAATATGGTATTTAGAAAAAGAATCATTCAAATATAAGAATCATAAACTGAATATGTTAATTTGCCTTAGAATATAAGTGAATATATTGATTTTTCTCTTACATTAACCACATCATCAGGTTTTCTGATCACAGAGGAGGGGTAACAGCTAATGGACTACTGCAGAACCAACAACATGTCTCTTAACAAGGACAAAACAAAAGAGACGGCTGCTCACTTCAGGAGGGCATGACGTGACCAAAACTCCACTAAATACCAATGGCTCCTAAGTGGAGAACGTCCGGAGCACCCAGTTCCTTGGTGTTTACATCAAGGAGAACCTTACATGGACCTTCAACAGCAGCTTCATTGTGAAGAAGGCCTAGCAGTGTCTGTACTTCCTGTAAAGACTGGGGAGAGCCTCCCTACCCCAATTCTCAGTACAGAGGGTCTATGGAGGGCATTCCTTGTAGCTGCATACTGGCTTGGTATGGAAACTGTGTCACATTAGATAGCAAGAACCTACAGAGGATTGTAAGGAAAGCTGAAAAGATCATTAGAGTCTCTGTCCCCTCTGTCGCAGACAATGACACCACACACTGCATCCACAAAGCCACCAGCAGGATAAGGTTTCACTGAGAACAGCAAGGGCCGGCGCACACACACAGAACTGTTTCCTTTCTCCCAGCAGTGTGTTATGACTGAAATGACAAACACCCTCTCGATTTGATTTCAATCAAGTAAAACAAGCAGAAATGTTTCCCGTATTTTGTTTTCAGTGCGTGAATGCGCTTAAATGTTTTTTTTTTCTCGCAATTATAAGCAAACATATTATACCGCAAAACTATATTTAAATACAAAGAACTGAAATTACAAATGTTTACCACCACCCCTGTACACCCCTGTGTAAACACAGACAGCGGTTGTACAGCGCATGCGCGCGAGGTCAACATGGCGGCTCCCATTAAACTCGTGTGTCTCGAACTCTTTCCAGCGTGTTTACATCCTCTACACGCGGCTGTGAGCTTGTCCCACTTCAGTCGGAGCTTCTCGGGCTGCAGCGAGCTTCCCTGCGCGCTGCTGTTGTCTCATCAGGAAGCCCAGCCCAGCCAGAAGCATGGTTTTGTGGTGTGTGTCCATGCGGTGCCGGAGGAGGAGATCTGTGGAGGTTCTCCTGGTGTCTGCAGGAACCAGAAGGTTCTGGGGCTGTATGTGAGCAGAACGTTTCTGTCACACTATGATTTTGAAGAGGGCTGGAGCGGGACGGCCCGCCTGCTGTCCCCTCTGCCTCTCAGTAGGGTGGTTATTGGAGCCCGAACCAAGCTGAGCTTCAGATGGGCCTCCTCAGAGAAGTTCTCCAGTCTCCTGCTGCTGCTGGCCTCCTGTCATAAACAGACGCTGCTGGCTCGGCAGGGAGATGTGCTGGTCCTGCCGTACCACCCCCTGATGAGCGATGAGACCACCCAGACGCAGCAGTATCTGTCTGAGCTGGTTGTGCTGGAGTGTACTCCAGTTACTCAGGGCGTGATAACCATCCACACCAAAGTGATAGTCTCGGACTGCAGGGATCTCTCACACAGCTACGCCACGCTGGACCCTCCTGTCACCCCCCTGAGCAGACCTGCACATTCAGCCCTGTTTGTCTCTGACTTTGCCCACTATGCCAACAGTCTGGGTCCAGGCAGCTCCTTGCTGAATACTAAGGTGCTGCTCAGCTCGGGCTTTGCAGGTGTTCTCCAGGCTCTGGAGTGCAGGCTCGATGTGAAAGTCGTTGATGTTTCCAGCCTCTACAGACAGCACAGATTGAGGCCTATAGTAGAGCAGGATGCGGAAGTGGACGCTGACAGCGTGATCTTTGTGAGCAAGCCCTTGTTACTGAAGCTAGGGTTGTTCAATGGGGAGTGGGTTGTAACTGCACTGGTCCCTTCTTTAGGGAAGGGCAAAAAATCCTCAAGGACAGACCTGGCGCTGAGTCACGGAGAAGCAGACAGCGAAGGTATATCAAAGGTCACAGCCAAGACCAGAGAGGATGTCCACCTGGCTAAGATCGTGGCATTCGACGGGGACGGGTTTCTAGACATGGATGTCAGCGATAACGTGGGGTTCATCTCGCTCGTTCAGTGGTTTAACTTGTCCGGTGGAGAACCAGTGCCTGTTGGTAATAAGGCTGTGAAAATAAAGGTGAGCCGTGGCACGGAAGTGTTGAGTGGGTTGATGAGTGGCGTGACTGTAAGGCGCTGAGGTGTTCTGAAATTGATTTTTGCAGAGATGGAACAAGCAGCCATCACAGACAGGGTTGAAACTTTCTGCAAGTGCATGCTGTTCTGCTGCACCCTCTTATGCCAAGGAAGTGCATGTTGAAGCCGTCATATCTCTGGACTACAACTCCCACGGACCCTTTGACAACCTTCTCTTCAAGCACTTCAGCACGCCAAGGTTGAAAAACTCTTTTCTTTCTGCTGTCTGTGAAGTGAACTGTTTTAATGGTGTGTTTCTTTAAAATTCTCCTCCCTCTGTGTTGTAGACTTGTCCAGCAGGGATGGATTTTGGGGATCCCAACTCAAGGACACCCAGATCTTGTGGAGAGCAACTCTGATGGAGTCACAAGGTTTTCTTCATTTTGCATAGTGTGGCTCATTTATGGTCAAATGTACACGACACTTTCTCACTGAGGGAAGCTAAAAAATACAGAAGCAAGGACAGCTGCATGTAATCACATGGCACATCATTGTCCTTCCACTGTGAGTCGTTCTTGTTTATGACCTAGTAATGCTCCCTGCAGGTGGCCAGTCTTGTATTTTAAGGTGAAACAGGTGAAAGGCTTTTCTGGAGAGGAGGAAGAGGTGGCATCTTATCTGGCAGACACAGACCACACCTCTCTGTACACGGTAAGAGGAAACCCCAGTAGGCAACACTGGTCCAGCTACTTTTAATTTGGGAAAATTGTGCATTAAAATGTGTTGTAATTCTTATGTGACTCTCACAGTTTCTATTAAAACAGACCCTCTGCCCTTTGTCTGTATTGAGAGATTCGTTTTAATCCACTTCAATGCACTGGAATAATAACAAAGATTAAAATCAGATCAACCCTTCAGCCTTCCAACCTTCTAATGGAAAACTTTTCCAAAGGAGTAGAGACAATTACTGCTGTGAAATAGGGATCAATTCACTATCTTTGATTACAGAAGTAGTGCTGAATAAGTAGAGATCTGGATTAGTGCTGCATCCAGACACCCATTTATTCATGGATGTATAGAGCTAAAATTGAACAAAAACATGTATATATATATGTATGTATATATATATGTATGTATATATATATGTATATATATATGTATGTATGTATATATATATATATATATATGTATATATATTTATATGTATGTATATATATGTATATATGTATGTATGTATGTATATATATATATATGTATGTATGTATATATATATATATGTATGTATGTATATATATATATATGTATGTATGTATATATATGTATATG
>JBBPCX010029586.1:0-16199 GCA_037974365.1 Hydrocynus forskahlii | reverse complement strand
GACATGGATTCTAATGTAAAATCCAGAAGTTAAACGCGCAGTTTAAGCATGGGATGGGTGGGGCGTGGCCAGCAACAGCTTATTTGCATAAAAGGGACACAGGCTTGAAACAGCTCGTTTTGAAAGGGACTGAAACTGTGAAGAATAGAGCTGGTGAGATCTCTTTATGTGAGAGTGATTTTTTGCAAAGAACTTCATGAACATGTTTTGTATAGCCCATAGACCTGTTATAACTTGTTTTTTTTTAAGTGAGTTTTGCATAATAGATCCCCTTTTAAACATATTTCCCTCTGCTCCTCACTGTTACTGGGATGCAGTTTCTTCTGTTAATGTGTTTCATTAATTGAGCAGTTATTGAAATAGGTCTCAGAAAAAAAGTTACCCCGGTGAGTCACTGCCTCGCGCCCGTAGACCCCTTTATCCACTCTGGGTACCCACTACCCTAATAAGGATTAAGCAGTTACAGAAAATGTATTAATGAATAAATGTTTTCCCAGATTTACAAATACATGTGTAATCAATGGGGTCAAAGCAGAACCACAACATAATCCAAGAAGTTTGAATAAAGATACAAGCAAGGTAAGACAACTTGTAATACTGACAGAGATTCCGCACTGAGTAACTGTAGAATCTTTAGAGGAAGGTTGAGGGTTTGAATGCCAAGACTGCCAAAGGCACCACTGAGGAGGTACACGGTACCATCCCCACACACTGCTCCCCGGCACCATTGTTGGCTGCCCACTGCTTCATTCAGGTGAGTGGGTTAAATGCAGATGACTCAAGCAATTTCCTCCAATTTCCTCAAGGATAAGCATTTATATATTTATATATAGTTTATGAATAGACAATTGTTACACCTGGGCAGGGGAGAAACAAGGACACACCGGTGAACATTTTAATGAGAGGGCAGAGACTAAGACCAAAACAGCAATAACCTCGCAAAGAACACTAAAAAGTAACATACACAGTCAAGAAACAGGGACATGGCAGGGGCACATGTTTCCCCCACTTTTGCTGAACCACAATAGAACATTACAGTTAATTAATACAAATGTAATATTAAACAATTTGCCACATTCCATCAGAGACTAAAAAATTATTGAGTTAGGGAGCTATGTTATTTTCAGTTAAAGTTACATCAGTACTGTAGTGATCCACTGCTGACCAGAACACTCTCATTACTGACAAAACGGTACAGTTGATTATCCCTCACTGACATAAAGAAGTGGCTCTTCACACTGATTTATCAGTCCACTCATGCTCTAGTACAGAAACGTCAAACTGCGTTCCTCCAGGAAACAGTGTTTTTCCCTCTAGTCACAGTCAGTTAATGAAGGCTTTGATAACTAGTGTGAGCTTTATCAGGAACTTTTGTGGTTTTTAGAAAAGCTGCTGGTTGAATTTCTTATACGAGCTGGGATTATGAGACAGTTTTAAATATAGATTAAGATATTTTATTAATATAATCCAGTTAAACATTTTTCTTCTAACTGTAAATGAATTTAAACAAAAATATTGTCACATTGACCTTTTTAACTGTGCCAACTAGCATTTTATGGCTATACTGTAAAAGAGTTTAAAACAAAAATAGTGCTGTTTTCTGTTTTATCTCGACCTTGTTAACAAACATGTAATATTGATTTGGACTCGCCAGTGGATCATGACAGTTTGAAAGGTTGTAAGATATTTTAAAGTCGTTACATAATCTTTTACTGAGACTCACATGGTGTTTACTTAAATCATCACATCCTCCCCATACATGACAACCACTTTAAATTCCTCAAATAACCTCAACAAAAACTGTCATGAAGACGGACAAATCAAAAATGTATGTTTCAAGCATGGTGCAACAAAAAAACACACACACACACGCACACACACACACACAACTGTGATTCTTTACTTGCTTGTAAAAGTTTCTTTAGAACATTTAGTTACAGTTTTTGAATTGCTTGAAAAACTTCATTTGTAGCTTCTTCTGCCGTCTTATGAGATGTGGCCTGATCAGTTCTCCAGTTTCATTTGCTTTCTCTACTTCCTTTGAATTTATCCTTTCAGGTGAATGTAAAGTTGGATCCTTAGTCTTTTGGATTTTGTCTTGGTTAGGATTGAAGATTGTTTGTGAATATTTTGCAGTACAGAAGTGATGTGTATAGATTTTTCTGTCCTTTTCCATGCTTTACTGCAGTCGTGCTGTTAAGTCTGGAAGCTTTCCCTTGTCTTTCTTTTAAAAAGGAAATCAGTGGAGCTTCTGCCAGTTGTAGAATTATCAATAGCTCTGTAGGTGGTGACACAGTTTGTGCTTGGAGTCCAGCCCAACGATGGTCTATCATCTTCTTTCCTGTTGTGAACCTTAGCACACTGCATTCATATACTCTCTATAATTATGCAATAATATTACAACAGGGAGAGCTATGCAGTGAGATAATTGGTGTCATTTGCATTACTGGTCTTTATTAACTATTGAGAGAAGCCAGACAAAATCTGAATAACAAGTGAGTTTATTTACATTCCCATCCACTACTTTACAGACATGCCAACTCCTCCAGTTTGTGGACGGTCGTATTTGTTGCTTGTGTGCTTTGGGATTGTCTGAGGGTGCTTGACCTCGGTGGTTGACCTTAGTTTTGTCTTGGTCCATTTTAATTAAATTGTCTGATTGTAAATAACCTGCGCATTTGTCTTGTAAACAGTGCACACAGTAGGAAGACAGGGATTAGGCATCTCAAAGTGATTAGTGTTTGTTTTCATCCTTTTTAACCAAGTTACTATTTATAAAGGGAGGATTTATGTCTGATTTTCCTTTGGATTTGTTAGGCTAAGCTAGTTTCTCTCTCTAACTGGAGTTGAATGTTTATTTTTGCTTGGTTGACTCCTGGGGTTTTGAGTACAGTCATTCAGTGTCTGTAATGCTGTAGTAAATTACAAATCTTACAAAGGACTACATTAACAAAAACAATGAATAACTCAAGTATTTGTCACCCCTGATGAGTCCTAAAATATCAGGCTTTGGTACAAGTTCAGGTCAATTTTCTGCATCGGGCTCAGGTCGGTGTTGGGTTTGTTTTCAAAAGAGGGATTTCTCTCTCTCTCTCTGTCTCTCTCTTTCTGTCTCTCTCTCTCTCTCTCTAATAACGTTGGCTGCATTTGAAACAACTCCAGAGTTTAAGGAATGAATGAATGCACCAGATGAGTTCAATTTCATTTCATACCTGTGTAGACCTCTGGATGGAGATGACACAAACTGTAGCAGTAAATAATACGAGTACACTGCTCTCTGTTCCTTTGTGTTTAGAATATTTTGGGCTGGTTTCTTAGACAGGATTAAACCTAGCCATGGACTATACTACCCTTTTGATGGAAAATCTCCATTCAGAATCTTGAGTAGTCTGAGACTAGGATTAATCTGTCAAAGGGAAATCTTTTAGACATGATGAGTTAAATCAGTAAATCAATCAGAATCAGAAAACTTTATTGATCCCAGAGGAAATTGCTTATGCTGAAACTGCAGAAACACACAAAGACACAGAGACAAGAACAAAAATAAATATCTTAAATGAAAGTCAAACAAGAATTCTGCAGAAATAGTCTTAAAAATTCTCTGTATTAAATACACTCTGTTGTGTTCACAAAATGCTGGAGTATAAATGCTATAGACAACTTATTAACTGTAATTAGCTAATTAACACAAATAGCAGTTTGAAGTTCTTCCCTGTACCGAGTCCATTACTGCACATAATAGAGATTAATAGTAGATATATAACATTGACTTAAAGGGGACATATTATGCAAAATTCACTTTAGTTATAATAGGTCTCTGTGCTATACAAAACATGTTCATGAAGTTCTTTGCACAAAATCACTCTCACATAAAGAGATCTCACCAGCTTTATTCTTCACAGTTTCAGGCCCTTTCAAAATGAGCCGTTTGGATGGAAGGCCCAGTGTGACAAAATACACTGGGCCAAATTGCATAGAACCATCCCTCATCTGTCGAGGCCCCACCCACTAGATTAGTTGAAGATCCGCCATTTTATCTGCTAGTTTTACAAGCACGGATAAGCTCATAAGCTGAGCACTACGGCTACAGGCAAAGGCAAGTTACACATGAAGTGTTGTGTTGTTGCTGCAAAGAACAGCACAAATCCTTACACTTTCTCCCTGACAAAGAAAACCGAAGAACTGCGTGGCTCCATTTCATTTTCAATTGGCCATGTCCCAGCAACAATCGGTTTCGTTCCACCTTAAAAAGTATTTAATGTGGAACGGAAAATTCGAATAAGGAGCTGTGAATAAGGAGCTAACTTCAGCTTTATGGGGGATCTTTACCTACTGTCCGTCATAAGTCAGCAGATGAGGGAGATGTAAGTACTTTCAAATAATGACTTTTGTGTTTCTATCGCAGTTAAGTATGAACTAGCTTGTTTCGTTTTGTAAGCATGGGATGGGTGAGGTGTGGCCAGCAACAGCTTATTTGCAAAAAAAGGGACAGAGCCCTGAAATGGCTCATTTTGAAAGGGACTGAAACTGTCAAGAATAAAGCTGGTGATATCTCTTTATGTGAGAGTGATTTTGTGCAAAGAACTTCATGAACATGTTTTGTTATAACTTGTTTTTTTAAAAAGTGAGTTTTGCAGTAGTGATATTGCCTGTAATAATAAGATATTGCACATAATGCTCATGATTTAAACCCAGTAAAAATTGCACATCTGGGTAGCAGCAGGTAATTGTTGTGTGTGCATGTGTGTTTGTTTGTGCTGAGGGAGGAGTCTGAATGAGCTAATTTGAGAAGAGTCATCATCTTTTACTCATTGGATAATGTGCAAACATACTGGCATGTTAAGTCAACACTGATAAATATCTTCTTTAAATAGCTATCCTAGTTAGCATAGTCACATGACTTGACGCACATGACCCATTCACTTTAAGGCACTCATGTCTCATAGTAGCAGAGAATGTATTATCTATGCTAATTTATCATCTGCTTATTATCTGTACTCAATGTCAGTTTCATCCAATACACCTACTAATCACCCACTGAAATATACAGGAGGTTGCTCGACGAAACACTGAGGTAATGATTTGTTTTGTATGATGCGCTTTGGCAGCATTTTTCAGTACTTTTGGGCATGCAAGTATTCTCACATCAACTTTTGGGACCATCAACTATTTTCAGTTCAGTGGTTCAATATCTCATCTTTTTTAAATAATGCATTCAAATTCTGTCATTCTACATAAACTGAAATCTGAGAGATATTCTTCAGCTGTCCTCGAATGTGTTCAATTATCCAAATCCAAACTCTGGAATGAAGGAAGATTTGAGCTACATAGACACCACTGTTTGGTCAAGTTTGTGCGTGCAGCTGGATAATGAATACAAGTGCAAGTTCAGCTAATTTAGGCTTCTTTTGCCAAGAAATCCTCATTTTAATCGACATATACATAAAACCATTAATCAAGGGCAATCGGCAATTACCTGCTAGACAGCTCAGTTATTCACACCTTACTTTTGTTCTGGCTCATTTCTACTCACTGTCCTCAGATTAATGAAGAGGCAAGGCTTCCTGGGCTTATGTGACGCTTCATAACACTAATAAGGCTGGTCATATTTTCTATTATTAGACTGCACTGAAGAATCCCTGCGCCTGCCATACAACTTGCATGACTTAACAATGACCTTGGGTATATTGTTCTTGGATAACCTAGATACATTTTAGCACCTGAGCCCACTGTGTGTGTGTGTGTGTGTGTGTGTGTGTATGTGTGTATGTGAGTGGAACTGGGAGGGTGATCACATTACACACACATCTGGAGAAAAAACAGAGTTAGTTGTGTGTGAGCCAAGGAAAGAAAACAAAATATATCAGTATATACCTAAAATAAGTAGAATAAACTTATTTTTAAAAAAGAAATATTTCAAATAATAAGAAGAAAATGAAGAAGAAGAAAAAGAACAATGGTGACATTATTATTATTATTATTATTATTATTATTATTATTATTATTGCCATTGTTGTTTTTTTCACTCATTATTTTTTTTACATTAATCATCATACTTCTTAAGTAGCATAATTAGGATGAAAGTGGAGACAGATTTATTAAAGAGAACAATAGAAGTGGTGAACACATCAGATCACCAGGGTTTTCCACTAATGCCCCAAATTACAGGATTAACAGCTTCTCTCCAGAACAATGTCTTCGAGCAGCTGATGATTAATGATTTGCTCATTAATACTCTTTCTAACAAAGATGTCAGATATTCAGACCAGTGTCTTAAGGGTCTGACAATTACTGATAATAATGATGTTTTAATCCATGATTAGCCTCATGAATATCCCATTACCTTTCTCTGATTCTTTTTTCATATCTAGTTTATGAAATGCATTTAAGTCCCAATGGACACATGTCTGTGGATCTGATCTGACTATATATAATCAACCAAAAACCACCGTCTTTCCAGACACAGAAGCTCTTTGTAAAGCTGGGGAGGACTGTATTTTTCCGTCAAATTAATTCAAGTGAAGATGTATTGTCATTTTGGCCACACATAGTACTGCACACAGCAGAGATGAAGTGATGTCATTTTTGGACCATATGGGGCAACACAGACATGCAGCAACACATTCAGTCAGACATTATTAATGTGCTAAACAGGCCTATTCTTTAACAATCTAGAAGAGCATTCTACTAAAAGGATCTCCTTGTACCCTTTATAGAAGCATTTGTGCATTATGTCTTTTAATTGTCTAATAGAGTAGCTATGCAAATTGGTAGGTGTGTCACAATTTATGTAAGTCCAGAGTGGGGGGAGCTGCAGGTATAAATCCAGAGTGGGGAGCTTAACTGCTTGGATATCAAAGCAGGCTGTAGAGTCCCAGGAGGATTGGAGCTTCACATTGTTCAGAAGCCTCATTGCCCTATTCAGACTACAGCACAGTCTGGCAGACCTGTTTCTGATACTGTAGTGCCTCCTCCCAACCTGGGGCCGGTTGGAAGATTCAGCCACAATGCTAGATAGACCAGGAGAGAGGTGCAGACTGGGAAGAGAGGTACCGAAGCAGCTGGTCAGCATGCTTTCGACTGCGCCCCTGTGGACGGTTGTGATTATGGGCAAGGGCACCATCTTCAGCTGCTGGAGAAAGGGAACTATTTTAGCCTAGGAACTGATGCTGGGAGTCCAGGAGGGGCACTCTGCTACGTGAACACCGATGAACTTTGTGCTCTTCATTTGCTCTACAGTGGCACGGTTGATGCTAAGTGGGGAGAGGTCAGTGCTGGATCCTCTGAAATGAACAACCAGCCTGCCTCTTGTCTGTACAATGCATCATCATTGTTGCTGATGATTCACACTGCAGCTGATGATGTGGTTCATACCACAGCAGAGGGTGCAGTCGTGGGTCAGCAGTTTGAACTACAGTGGGCTCAGCATACACTCTTAGAGGGCACCAGTGCTTAGCATGGTGGGGGTGGTGCTGTTTCTGCCAATCTGAACTGCCAGGGGGCTTCCTAGTGAGAAAATCCAGAATTCAGTTATAGATGGACCCAGCCAAGCTTCCAGTCAGTTGCTGAGGGACAATGCTGAGTGAACTGTAATCGAAGAACAGCATTCTCAAAATAAGTATTGCGTTAATCAAGGTGGGTCAAAGCCAGGTGTAGTTCATAGGCGATTACATAGTCTGCAGATTTTTCTGGGGAATATTTGAACGCGTTGGGTCCAGGCTGGGGGCAGGTGGTTTGTGACCACTTGCTCAAAGCCCTTCATGATGATCAGAGTAAGTGCTCTGACACTGCAGTTCTTTGGAACAGGTCTAATAGTGGTGGCCTTATAGCACTGTGGGACGAAAGCCTGGCTTTTGGAGGTGTTGAAAATAACCATTATGATGTCAGCCAGCTGGTCCATGCAGGCCTCAAGCACTCGAGTTGGTATGTTGTCAGGTCCCACAGCCTTTCATGGGTTCTCTGCCTCTCTGTGTGTAGTCATACTTTGCCAACTTGATGTGGTGGGACAGGTTGCTTGTTGGGTTTTCAACAGTTTGTGCACTACTGGTTGGCGTGGATGGTGACAGTATTCATGGCTGTGAAATCTACAATGCATTTGTTGATGTAATCAGTCACTGAGGCAACATCCTCACTGGTGGCATTTTCCTACCCTTCAGTATTACCTGTTGGTTCTACCTGGTGGTTGGAGCAGGTAAAATTAATCTAGATGAATGTAGAGCTGGGAGTCTTGCCAAAGAACCTGTGTGTTTGTGCAAATGCAATTTTAGGGTAATACCGATTGTTTTTTTTACTTCAGACTTTGGGGTTTTGTGGTCTTACTACATGTCACCATGATATTGCTCCAGCTGTTAACTGAAAAGGAGAGAACATAACACCCTGAAGGGTCTGGAGAGATTCTGTACTGGCTGGCATGATATTGCTTGAACTGCATTATGGGAGAAATTGTGTTGCTGTTGGTCTGAGACTATTGAAATATTTTGTTCACTACGTTTTTTAGATTTGTACCAATGTTAATGGAGCTTACTGCGTTATAGAGATCAGTGTTTGCAGAAATTTAAAACAAAAAACCCCCCCAAAACTTTTTTGCATATTTTGCACTGGCCAGTTGCCTGGAAACACTTCAAACAGGTCCAACAGCACTTTCACGCCAAGTGTGTCATACATGTTCAGTATAGTTTGCTAATTTGAGCCTTTTGTCTGCTTTCTCACTTTCTCAAAAACAAACAAACAAACAAACAAAAAAGAAATCTGTTAGGTGGGATTTGGGGGTTAAAGATCTAAAGATCTGACTTTGCATTAATTTACTTAATACTTAATTCTGGCTTATCAGTGTAACAGTGGTGACTCACCTGCAATTGAGTATTACCCTTGCAACATATCTCTGCTTTGGGTGGGTTCAGTTGGTTGTAGCTCAAGAGAAACAAATGACCTCGCCTCTAGAAGACCCCATGGATCTCACCACACACATTTTAAAGGATCACTGTATACTGAATTCCACTTTGTCAGATGATTTACTCTAAAGCTGAGGACATTATCTATTTCCAGCAGGCTCTTTGAACACACAGCTGCACACCTATTGCCTGCTAATGGTTCATGTTATGCTTATTTTACTACCAGTGTGTACATGCACTCAGCAGGAGATGCTAAGAGCCGCAGCAAGAACACCATGGCCTGAAAGAGCGGCTGGACACGTTCAAAGTGTTTCCAAGCAACTGGCCAGTGCAAAATATAAAGTATTTATTTATTTATTTATGTATTTTTTAGTTTTTGCTAATACTGATCTCCTCACACCCTTGGTAAAAATGTGTAAAAAAGTAATGAAAATATGTTTGTGATTTAAAAAGACATATTAACTGACTCATTATCTAAAACTGAAAACGTGAGAAAACTTTACTTTTAAATGAAGTAAATTTAGTCAAATGAAACGAAACGTCTTCTTTAAAGTAACATGTCTCCACAGTGGGTGTAGAAAAGAATAACACCTGTCATAATATTTTGTGCAACATTTTGTTGCAGCCTAAAATGAAGACACATACACACACACACACACACACACATACACACATACACACCTACACACACACACACACACACACACACACAACATTTTTCCAGCTTTATTTACTCAGGGCCCCTTCTAACATCCAAGTGAAAGATGTGATAGCAACAGTTGAATTAATAAATTAATAAATTGTTTGCTGATTTAATTTATTTTAATTATTGTTTTATTGTTTGTTTTTTCTCTCTGTAAGGTGAACTTGGGTTTTTGAAAGGTGCCCTCAAATAAAATGTATTATTATTATTATTATTAAAAAACCAGAAACCCTCAGATGGATAAAGCATCACCCCCCTCTTAAGAGTACTTTTAAACTCAATCATTTGTAACTAATCACCTTATCCATTACACACCAAGCTAATTGGCTTCCATCTGTAATCAGCTGTAATTGTTTTGATTAGTTCCGCATAAAAACAGCTATTTCTGGAGCATTCCTTTGCCTGGCAGTGCAGCTGAAACAATTAACCGTGGGTGGCAAGGAACTTTCAAAAGATCTCAGGGATGAAGCTGTGGGCAGGCAGATGAGAACAAAAACATTCTAAGGCTTTTTCAATCCCTAGGAGCACAGTATAGTCTATAATTAAGCAGTTGAAAGTATTTGGAACTACTAGGAGCCTCGCTGTTTACCATCCAATTTGACTGAGCTTGAACAGTTCTGTAAAGAAGAGTGAGCAAGTATTGCACAGTCAAAGTTGGTATAAAAATAACCAACCGATTCAAAGCAGTAATTAAAGCAAAAGGTAATTCCATAGGGGAATGTTCCTTTATCTGTCTCAGTGATTCTTTTTTCTAAATTATTGCTATTATATTTGGATGTTATAAGTTACACTGAGTAAATACAGCTGAATATTTTTGTATTATCATATATTTAGGCAAAATGTTCATATTTTGAAGGTGGTGATACTTTTCTATACCCACTGTAATTATTGTCACCCTGAGTTTAATATATATAACATCACATTGATGAGACTTCTCTCATAAAACACCTCAAGCAATCTGAGACCGTGCGATACACAATCTTTCCAGATCTTTCAGAGTAACATGTCTTTGCCTTTTCAACTTTGGTCTTCAGTAGGGTTTAAATCAGAGGACTGGGATGGCGATAGCAAAAGCTTGATTTTGTGGTCATTGTGGTTCGCTCCTATGTTGTGAATTTCATTTAGTACTTAGTACTTTAATTTAGTAAACAATAAATCACTGATCCTCCTGAAGGTGCTCAGGTTTGTGATCAAATGGAGGAACAATCTTTTTTCTGGCATACCTTCAAATAATTAGCTAATTTGGTGGTATCTAATTCTAAGTCTGGGCACAACAAGTGCTGCCACCTTCTGAATTCACAAGTTCAACATGCAAAATAGCATTAAATGAATAAAAGCTATTAATGCAAAGATCTAAGCTACTGATACAACAACCTAGCCAAACAATGGATTCAGTTTTGCTACATGTAGTACAAACAATAATTATTTGTATGACTATGTGCATGTCCTGGCCTCTATATACTATCTGAGCCCGGTTTCATGAGATCAGGTTGACTATCTACAATTTCAGTGATCTATATTTTATAAAAAGCATCGATGCTGTTTGTAAAATGTTCAGAGAGTTCACACTGCACCCGATATTGGATCAAGGTCTTTTACTCACTTAACCAGGTACTCACAGGTGCTACAGCAACCATGGGGTTTTATGTGTGCTATGTTCTCTCATTTGCATACAGTATCCTGACTGTGGCCTTGTTGTTCTGAACTGCATCTGTGTCTCTCTTACAGACTGTTCTATGCCATTGTTGTCCTCTGCACTGTGTCTTTTTTCTGGCTATCCTGCGAGGTATTGTAGGTAATTATTTATCTGCCGTAAACAGAATAGTCATGTGGTATAATCACACCCCGCAGGGGTAACTTGGAATCTTTCCACTGCCACGAAACCACGTTGTAAGCTAATAAAGAGAACTGCATATGGTTCAGAAAACTTCTAGATCCTGCCTCTTCCTTGGGTTCATCAAAGTAAGCTTTGGGATGAATTTGTTGTATTTTTTTGCATGATTCCTGACAGTATTTTTTTCCAAATCTGAATTAGAGGGCATGCCGGTGGTTTGCTGGCTGAGGACAGAGGGTAGGCATGTCATCGACACTTGATGACACCAAGCTCTGAATCACATCCTGGCCTACAGAGATCCATTTTAGTGCAGTGCTAACAAAACTAGTGACAAGACAGAGATTTGTTTTGACATCCTGAAGTCACGATTCAACTTCCTCTTCATGGCCTCAAATATCCCCCTGAAAGGGACATGCAGCATCTTTGTGGTCCTCATAGGAGGAGAGGAATTATGTGCCACACTGTAGCATCTTCTTGCATTCACTCTGGAGCCATTCCACATTCCAAGGTCAAGCTTTTCTTAGTTTATTTATATATTGGCAGGGTCTTTAACTAGATGGTCTATGAAGTAATTTTATGTAACTTGCTAGTCTCAGTTGCATGGACTAGATTTAGGAGCAATACATAGAACTTGTACAACTGTAAAGTAAAATTACATTAATTTTTCAAAATGTCTGTATAACTAAATAGGTAGGATGTAAATAAAGCCTTTCAGAGTGGGTTTGGTGTGAAATACTCCATTCCAGAGAAACTAACATTGTGAATTTAAAGCCTCTAAATGTTCACCCACACAGAAAGTTATTACTAGAAATGATTATATATATACCACTTGATAACTGGTACATTGTTTTACAATAGTTTTGAGTACTTTTTGGACGAAATCAAGTTGAATTACATTTTTTGGAGATAAAAATACATTTTGGGGTAAAATACAGGCAAGGCAAAATAGTCCCCAACGAAAATGATTTTTCTTAGATTTCCCACTTGTGTATCATCATTATTACATACAAAAACTTTAAAAGACAGGTATGGTGGCATTGGATAGTAAACAAAATGGCTATATTTGTGCTGTAGGCTTAACACTCCCTAGTTCCATTCGCCACCATGGTATAGAAATCTGAGTCAGTAAGTTTCTCTACAATTAACCATTTCACATCAAACCACTCTGAATGACTTTGTTTACATTTCTACCAATTTAGAAATGTATTTAAGGTAGACTTTGCTCAATAGCTACCAGGGAAATTAATTTTTATAGTTTTATAGTGAATTAGTATAATTAGGGTGTTTTACAGTTCATGCTACTGTTACACTTTAATGCTATTGGTTGGTGAGAAAACATTAAGTAAAAGACTTAAATATGAATGTAACTGTATTTACTTTCCATGCTGCCCTTGCCAGTGAATTTACAATAAGTTGGAAAGCTGTTCCAGTTGATTAAATATATGTAATACAAATAATTTTAATCATACAATGTGTACAACTTATATCTCTGTGCTGGGCAACCCATCTAACAAAGCAAGCTGGTTGGAATGACAGATGACCATCCAGATGTTTCTAAAAAATGGATTTTGGAATCCTTCAACAAATGGGCTCGAGTCTATGCTGCTCTCAATTTCTTTTATAAATGGTCAACCACAGTTTGTGTCTGATAGTAACTCCTCAGTTGATGTACAGTCAACCCACGAAATTTGCGGGGTTTACAGTCCAAAAGCACCTGCGAATTGTGAATTGCCTATAAATGCCTATTTTTATAGTCTGAACCCTAAATATGCCCCTAGAAATGCTCCCATTTAAAACTTAGCTTAATACATTACCCTTAAAAAAAAAAATAAAGGTAAACCCGCATCCGTACTGTACAGTGTACACTGAACTGCTGTCTCCCGCGGCGCTAGAAAGTAAAATACCAATGTTACCCCTGTAAAGACTGTACTGTAATTCATGCAAGCGCATTTTATGACGACTGTTATGATGCGGGAATGCTGGAATGCTGCATCTGTCAAAGATGCATCCCAGGGCAGTAGCCACTGTACGGTTGCTTTGTGTTCTCTCGACAGTACTACAAAAATTACAGTTAAATTTTATATGGATGTTTCGCTGAATTATATTGATATTTATGTTACAAAATTAGTGAATTATATTTTTCTTAATATTTTACCACTAGAATGCATGAACAATTATATACTGCCACGAAAATTCAGTGAATTTGCGGGGGGGTGGTTCCATGAACAATTATTAGTTTGGTTCTGCACTGTATACCGAGATGGCCGAGGCACCTCTCCAGTTATCTCCCATATGTTTTACTTCTGCTGGTTGAGAGCAGCGTGATGAATTGTATTACAATAATATATGTTCTTCCTCTTCCTTTTAGTGAGGAGCATAAAACTAATAAAACACACAATGAAGAGCCACAGTTACAAGTACAGTTTACACTTTGGACTGCGTTCTAATACATGACCTTTACATGCAGACAAGAGCGTTGTAGGTTGGAGAGTTATGGTCTGAGTGATGTGGAAACCTCATTTGGCCACTGTTAGGCTGACACATGAGACTGAAATATCTCTACAGTACAGCTGCATGGTGTGTTTTTGTTGGTAGCCCCAAATGAGGAACACAGTCTACTATGTTCTGCCATGGTTTTCATGGACGTGGGCTGTAGAAGCATAAGCAGTGTTATTTTTGTCCCCAAAATACATTTTTGTGGTGGTCTTGAGGCAAGTATCCTACCCACTAGGATACTTGCCTCGAGACAAAGAGGTCATGGGTTCGAATCCTTCTTTCAGTAGACCACCACTGGGTTCCTGAGCAAGACCCTTCGCCCCAAGTTGCTCCAGGGAGACTGCCCCCTGTAGTCAGGGCATGGAAGTCACTCTGGATAAAAGTGTCTGCTAAATGCTGTACATGTAAATCTGGAATCTGCATACTATGTTTTATAGTTTACTTCTTCTCTCTAAAACATGATCTATTTTTCTACAGCTGAAAAATAAGTGCAGATATAAATGTAATACAAAAATCAGCATTAACATCTAAATACAATGAATGATAATGAGTAAGCAAACTGTTGTCTAAAGTTGTTCTCCATTGTTCCATTGTACATTACAAGTCGACCAGTCAAGAACAGAAGCATGAGGGCAAGGCAGAGAGCAGAATTCAAATGACTCACAAACCAGTAACCCAAGTATCATAAGCAAGGCTAGAGTCATAGGTCAAAATAACAAAACAATTCAGTAACAAGAGATCCAAAACAGCATGATAACAAGAAGGCTCAACATAAGAGCCAATACATCACAATGTTTAATCAAAACCCAGTCCTTAAATAGTCCTAAAACCAGAATTTGGCCTCTGCTGATTTTATCTGGGCTCTTGGAGATCCCTGCTGTCTAAATTCAGGTCAATGAAAGCTGTGTGTTAGTGTTTCCCCACTAGAGACTCACATTTCAAAGTAAAACCTTTCTTGGCATGTGATATCAGGTTATATGTAGTATGAAGGGTGAAAATACCTTAAATCTTGTCTAAAAGGTGAAATCAGCTTACATGAGTCTAACTAATACATTTTGAAATCAGCATAAACCATGTTTAAATGGTTAAACAGTGAAGTCAGCTTAAAACTAGTCTAATGAAATCAAGTTACATTTATTCTAAATGGTGAAATCAGCTTAAATCTTGTTTTAATGGCTAAATGGTGAAATCACTTAAATCTAATCTAGGTATCCAGTATTTATCCTTAGGGAACTGTTTTAAAAACATCGTAAGAAATGGTTGTTTTAAATCATTTTAAATAGTCACTTTCTTTTTCTGTGCTTTATCTTCTGTGTTTTCCTAGCAGTAAATCAGAATATTTAGCCTTTTTTCAGGAAATAAAGCTTAGAAGAAGCAAAATATTCTTGAAATAACTTCAAAGGAAGAAATATGAGATATTTAGACCAGATTTAAGATGATACTAGTTGTGAGCAACATGTTTTTTGCCCCGCACAGATCCGACTATTCTCTGCCTCAGTACACCTGAACCAGCTTACTCACGGATTATCAAGCCTTTCATGAGGTGGATCAGGTGAGTTGAAGCAGGGAATAGTTGAGCCTCTGCTGGCCAGAGGGTCCCCAGAAGCAGGATTAAGAAACACTGGTGTAGTGAAAAGGCTCCCACAGAGACTGGTGCTTTGACAGTTGTATACAAGTTGTTGTGGGCAGATATCTGTAAACATGCCTTGCATGGGGAGAAGATGTGCTGAGTCACTCTCTCCTGCCTCTCATGCCGCCTTTGCTGATGCTGCACAAAAACAGCAAAAACAAATATCCACTGACTAAAGTCTAATACCATACAGCCAGAGGGTACACCTCAGCAATCTCTTGCAGTTTTTAAATTCTCCACCTTTTTTCACTCTCAGGCCCTTCATTCTCATGAATCAAGGGCTGTGTTCAAAACAGCAAACTGTACACTGTATACTGTGTATTATATATGTATATACTGTATACTTAGTGTTATACATGTGTATACTGTATTCTGCACACTGCATCTGCATCTACTGTATATAGCATATTGCACACGTATATACTGTGTACTGTACACTGTCCCAGTATGTGCTGTATACTGCATATAAGTCAAGTCAGGTGTGTTTGTCATTTTAACCATATACACAGTACACAGTAAAATGAAGCAATGTTCCTCTAGGACCATGGTGCAACACAAAGAACAAAAACACATAACACCACCGGACTACACAAGTGTGGGCAGGACAGGACTAAAAAAACTACTTTATACTGTAATGGTATATAT
>JBBPCX010029548.1:0-16205 GCA_037974365.1 Hydrocynus forskahlii | reverse complement strand
GCTTGCAAGCTTATAGAATCTACCACTTCGAGTCCTGCCTCTCATTTACCTATGTTCTAGGTGATCTGAACCTAACAGTTTTCAACTGCAGAACTGTTTTGTGGTGGAGAGTCAGAGGACGAGGAGGCGGATCAGGGCTTCTGGTGGGACGGTTGGATCCCGATCATTGAACCGGAGCGGATCGTGGACCCCCTCGTCCTTGACTCGACTGCGGAGGAGCTCCCGCTTCGGTTTGCCGATAGGCGAGTCGGGAGATCCACGGGAAAGTGACGTAGGGGATGTGGGGTTCCGGGTTGCTCCCGTCAACCATCTGATCGCCAGCTGCCCTTGAATCCAGATGCTTCCTCTGGTGCTCTACCACTCCGGCTCGTGTCCGGCTCACCTCGTAAGGCGAGCTCTCAGCTAAGGCAGCGAGCCTAACTCAAGGTGGATTCGGACACTAGGAACCCGAGCAAGCCCAGAGTGAAGGTGTGGCTCCAGCCACCAACACGGCATGAGATGCTGCCCACAGCAGCGTCCGTGGACCAAAAATCCTGGTCAAGCTGGCGCTGGAGGCACTACCCCGGGGCGTGCACAGGCCCGCAAGCTGGAAAACATGGAGGGAGAGAGGCGTGCTGCCACAGCAGCCGAGTGAGAGGTCACCTCAGCTACCACTGTGCCTCCAGTTCCAGCTCCAAGAAGGCTGCCGGCCTCAAGGCAGCCTCCACCTCCAGTTCCAGCTCCAAGAAGGCTGCCGGCCCCATGGCAGCCTCCACCTCCAGTTCCAGCCCCAAGAAGGCTGCCACCCCCGCAGCAGCTCCAACTCCCAGCTCCAGCTCCAAGAAGGCTGCCAGCCCCACAGCAGCTCCAGCCTCCTGTATCCTCCTAGGAGGATACCTGTCCTGGTCCTGGAGGGGGAGGTTAGAGCAGAAGCTCGAGAGGGGTTAACTAAAGTAGCAGAGGCTCGAGAGGGGCTAACTAAAGTAGCAGAGGCTCGAGAGGGGCTAACTAAAGTAGCAGAGGCTCAAGAGGGGCTAACTAAAGTAGCAGAAGCTCAAGAGGGGCTAACTAAAGTAGCAGAGGCTTGAGAGGGGCTAACTAAATTAGCAGAGGCTTGAGAGGGGCTAACTAAAGTACCAGAAGCTTTAGAGGGGCTAACAAATTAGTAGAGGCTTGAGAGGGGCTAACTAAAGTAGCAGAAGCCTGAGAGGGGTTAACTAAAGTAGCCAAGGCCAGTGAGGGGCCTGTAGAGACCAGTGATGGGCCTGAAACACCAGCAGGGAAGGAAGGCCTTATCCTGAATTTTCTGGGGGCAGTACTGGGGTCTTTGATGGCTTGGGACCTGGGGGCCAAGGAAGAGCTCCCGGGAGGGGGCTCCACAGAGGGAGCTTGGTCCCGGAGGACAACAAGGAGCTCCACAGAGGGAGCTCAGCCCCTGAGAACAGCAAGGGGCTCCCCGGTGAGAGGATCCTCGGAAGGGGCTCTGCTCTGGAGGACACGGTGGGGCTCCGCGGATAGGGCGCTGATAGGCTCCCAGCTAAAGGGCTCCCTGCGGTAGGGCTCTCAGGAGGGGGCCTTGGCCCAGGGAACTGGAAGGGGCTCTCGGGAGGGGGCTCCACCCCTGAGGACAGAGAGGGACTCCCAGTAAAGGGCTCCGCCTCCAAGGACAGCAAGGGGTTCATTGCAGAGGGGCTCCCGGGAGAGGCTCCGCCCCTGAGGACAGAGAGTGGCTCCCAGCAAATGGCTCTGCCACTGAGGACAGTGAGGGGCTCCCAGTAGGGGGCTCCACCCCCAAGGACAGTGGGGGGTTCCAGATAGGGGGCTCCATCCCCAAGGACAGTGAGGGGTTCCAGGTAGGTGGCTCCACCCCCGAGGACAGTGGGGGGTTCCAGGTAGGGGGCTCTGTCCCCAAGGACAGTGAGGGGTTCCAGGTAGGTGGCTCCACCCCCAAGGAGAGTGAGGGGTTCCAGGTAGGGGGCACTGCCCCCGAGAACAGTGGGGGGCTCCCGTTAGGGGGGACTGGGACTCCAAAGGAGGAGTGTCCCATGGGACCACCCGGACCGCCCTGGCCATGTGGAGCGCCGGTCAGGATGTCTAGTGAGATACGGCCGGGTGAGACTCGCAGGATGCTTCCCTTTGCCTCCGCCTACCCCTCCTCTGCCCATTGGATTTTGTGGGGGGTTGTTTATGCTCCGGTGGGGCGTTGTAGAGGGGGGGTGCTGTCAGGTCTGGGGAAAGTGACTGTAGGTGGCCGCCAGAGGTCACCATTGTCTAACTTTAGTTTTGGGGACTTTTATGTCGACAGGGTTCACTGGGAATTGGTTAATGTTAAAATCATGTTACAGACATAGGTTAATATAATCTTTGCATTTTGCCCCTTATTGATGTAGCATGGTGTACCTGTCTAAGTGGGAAATTGAACCCCAACCTGTTGTGTGTTTCCCCTGACATGACTCCAAACAATTAACACAATTAATAAAAATCATTAGTAATTGATTTTAGCATTAATCACCAATAGTCAGCATTGTAATGACTACTCATGGTAGTGCTATTGATCTTGATATTGTGATTTGATGGATCTGTGTCAACTGTTAACTAGTAGCTATTCCTCCCAGTTGGTGGCATATTGAAATGTCTTGATATGATACATTAGTCAAGGTAATAATTGTGAGCCACCCATGTCTGTAGGTGAACAAAAGAGCTAAATGTTAATTAAAGGAACAGTTTGGTCAGTAATGCTAACATTTCTCACAATTAATGGAAATCAGGACCAGTTAGCATTATTCAAATTATATTGTGCTAACCCCAGTGGGGCTAACCCAAGTGGGGTCTGCTGGTTGGTTGGTTTATGTCTCTAATTAATTTATCTTTCTGTTAAATGCTAATTAAATTGTTTACTCAATAATGCTAATGTTGCTAACAATAACAATAAAAGTTGATTAAAAGTACTTAAAGGGGGGGATGCTGTTTAGCGGAATACGGAGCAGACGTGCGTTGCTAAGCTCCACACTAAACATTTTTCAAGGTGAGTAGTTAACTTTTATTGTTTTTTTGGCGTCGTCAACTGTATGTTGTTTATTTTTGAACGGCAAATCATGGCTAGCAAGTCGACAAAAATGCGCAGTACGATTCAAACATCTTTACGGCCTGGTCAACACAACTTGCCTCCGGAGCCGAGTAACGTAGACACCCCCGAAAGAATAGATCTCGATGGCCGACAAGATTACAGATGACTCTAACATATGGTCCTGCAGCTATGACCTAAGTGTCTTATTCAAAACCCATATTGTAGCTGTAAGTTTCCATTCAGGACTTCAGCTGAAGTGCTGTATGTTTCAGAAGACAATGATACTATGTTTACACACAGTTAATGTTCTTGTCAGTTGTTTATTACTCTTTCCTTCAACCAGATATATTGTAATATAGATTATTAGTGTTTGCCAATGATGCACATGCTTTTATAAATTTTAATTTTTGAATCCCAGTAGTTATTTCAATCTCATTTTGTATTGTGGACTTGGGAGGTTTAAAGGTTTCATAGGTTTCAACCTCTATTTCTTGTATTTAGGATTTGGCCTTTTTGTTAGAAAGGCTATAGCAACCTTGCAGCTATGGGTAGGTCTGCACAAGGGCCCAAGGTGTATCTTGTTTTTTTTTTCTCTTTTTTTTGTTTTTGTTTTTTGTTTTCTTTTTCTTTCTTTTCTTTTTTTTCATTTGGTGACTTGGTCACTAGATTTTACAATATTTGCTATATAACTCCAGTTCATCCCAACTACCCGTCTATGTTCATCTCTCAATGGCGGAGCCAACAGCTTGTGACTTAAGCTCTATTCGCTTTATACGTTGGAATATTAAGGGGATACAACACCCAATAAAACGCTGTAGAGTATTTACGCACCTCCAATCATTAAAACCAGATGTTATATTTCTTCGGGTGCAGAGGCTTTGTAGGTTGGTGATCCAGTTCCTCTCTGCTACGGGAACAACAGGGGCAAGGCTGAAGCGAGCAGTCAAGGAGCTAGCGGAGGAGGTGGAGAAAGCAAGCTACTGGTTGTGGTTACGGACAACATATGGGGACAGACACCCCAAAAGGGACAGATGCAGGGAGTTGTCTTATTTCATATGCAGCTTATGAGAAGAAAAAACAAAATAGGCGTCTAACCGAACCAAAAATTTGGTTTTGGACCATCTTTTATTACATGGGTTAAGATTCTGTATTCTTCTCCAAAGGCCTTGGTTCGTACAAACTTCAATTACTCAGAATACTTCTTGCTACATAGAGGCACAAGACAAGGCTGCTGTTAACATTTCTGGCGCCGGTGAGGTCGACTGCTGTGCTGAACGCTCTGACCCAACTTTTCATTCTTTTGGATTATTATGTTATTTATTTATCTTCTCACTGTCTGTTTTTTTCATTCTGTAAACATGACAACACCCTGAGAGAGAACAAGGGACGCGACCCAAAGCGACGCCCCCGAGGGAAACGAGCCGGCATCAGGAACAGGCTGCAGGCTCGCTCACATTGCGCTCCCATGCCAAGCATCCTGCTAGCCAATGTTCAGTCCATCGAGAACAAGCTTGATGATCTCAGGGCCAGAGTTAAGTTCCAGAGAGATAAGACTACAAGCCAAGACTGCAACCTCCTCTACTTCACCAAGACATGGCTGAACCCGACGGTACTGGACCTCGCAGTACAACCGGCAGAGTTTTTCTCAGTGTACCGCATGGACAGAATAAGGCCAGAGGTGGTGGAGTGTGTCTGATGGTTAACAACAGCTGGTGTGACCGTGCAAGCCTCTCTCTCCTCACACAATCCTGCTCACCCAACCTGGAACTGCTGATTATTAAATGTCGCCCGTTTTATCTTCCTCAGGAATTCAATGCGGTCATAGTCTGTTCCGTTTACATTCCACCTGACGCAGACTCAGACACTGCCTCATGTGAACTACAAGAGGCTCTCACACAACACCAAGCACTACATTGGGAGGCGCTCATTGTGATGGGCAACTTTAACAGGGTCAACCTTAAGCGCACTCAAACAGCACATCACCTGCCTCACGAGGGGCACAAGGACACTGGACCACTGTTACATTCCGTTTAAGGACTGTTAAAAATCAGACCATGCCACCATTTTTCTTATCCCTGTTTACAAACAAAGGCTAAAACGGGAAGCTCCCATCACGGGGAGGTCGCACGCTGGACGGACCAATTAGTGGCTGTGCTGCAGGACGTGCTTGAAGACGCAGACTGGGACATGTTTCGACGCAGCTCTGATGACGTCAAGAGGTTGTGGGATTCGTTGTGAAACTAGCGGATGATACAGTAGAGAAAACTGTCATCAGAACGTTTCCCATCCAGAAGCCGTGGGTGGATAAAACCATCCGTGACGCTCTGAGATTGCGCACCGCTGCCTACAAGACAGGGCTCGTCTCCGGGAACATGGACCAATACAAGGCTGTGTCCTACCAGGTGCGTAAAGCAGTGAAACAGGCGAAGCAGCGCTACGGGGAGAAACTAAAGTCTCAGCTACAACAGTGTGACTCTAGGAGCCTGTGGAAAGGACTGAGGATGATAACGGACTATAAACGACCATCCTCTTTAATGGTGAGAGCTGATGCTTCACTGGCTGACGAGCTGAACACATTTTATGCTTGCTTTGATGTTGCAGCCAACAACGCCACTTTAAACAGCAGTGGAATTAGCTATGCACACATGGAGAGTGCTGCTGAGTTGAATGCTCTCATCATTACAGAGCACGCTGTGAGGACTGTCTTCAGGAGAGTGAACACCAGGAAAGCAGCAGGCCCAGATGCCATCTCAGGTCGGGTCCTGAGAGCCTGCGCTGACCAGCTAGCACCAATGTTCACTGAGATCTTCAACCTGTCCCTGGCTCAGGTAGTAGTCCCCTCATGTTTCAAACAGTCCATCACTGTCCCTGTACCTCAGAAACCACAGCCTGCTTGCCTGAATGATTAGCACTGACCTCAGTTGTGATGAGCGACTAGACTTCATCACATCTTCACTTCCTCCCACCATGGATCCACTACAGTTTGCATACTGGACAAATCATTCCACTGATGATGCCATCTCCCATCTGCTGCACACAACCCTATGTCACCTGGACATGGGCAGGGGTAATTATGTTAGGATGCTGTTTGTGGACTACAGTTCAGCATTTAACACCATAATCCCCTCGAAGCTCTTCATTAAGCTGAAAGATCTGATCCATCACTTTGCCAGTGGGTCACCAACTTTCTAACACAGGCCACAGTCTGTGGGAAAACATGTCTCTCCCTCTATTTCTCTCTGCACTGGACCTCCTCAGGGCTGTGTTTTAAGTTCCCTGCTGGACTCACTGTACACGTATGACTGTGTAGTCACTTCAGATTCCACCTCCATCATCAAGTTTGCGGACGACACTGTTGTGGTGGGCCTGATCTCTGACAACACAGAGAAGGCTGACCTGGAGATTATGAACCTGGAGAACTGGAGAACAACGTCCTCCTAAACGTCAGCAAGACTAAGGAGCTGATCATGGACTTCAGCACGAGGCAGGCGAGGAACTACCAGCCCCTCTACATCAGCAGGATGACAGTAGAGAGAATGGAGAGTTTCCAGTACCTGGGTGTTCACATCACTCAGAACCTGTCATGGTCCTGCCACACCAACACGCTGGTGAAGGTCAACGTCTTTTCTTCCTGAGACATCTCAGGGACTTTCACCTGCCTCAGAGGGTCTTTAAGAACTTTTACACCTGTACCATTGAGAGCATCCTGACGGGAAACATCTGCACCTGGTTTGGGAACAGCACCAAGCAGGACAGACGAGATCTTCAAGGAGTGGTGTGCTCGGCCAAACACATCATTCGCTCTGAGCTTCCTGACCTACAGTCCATCTACACCAAGTGGTGCCAAACCAAAGCCAGGAAGATCATGAAAGATCTCTGTCATCCTGACAATGGACTCTTTTCTCTGTTGAGGTCAGGGAAGCGCTTACGCTCCCTTAAAGCCAACACATAGAGAATGAGGAGGAGCTTCTTCCCTCAGGCTATTCAGGCCCTGAATCAGGTGCGGATCCGGACTCTGTAATTACATCCGGTATGATTATGCACCTTCACTTTAACATCTGCAACATCTGGAACTGTGACTATTATTCATATTATATTCATATCCATATTCATATCCTTCTCTGTTGCACCTGCACTTTAACATCCGCAACAACTGGAACTGTGACTATTATTATATTGTTTCTACTGTTTTTTTTGTTTATTTTTTATTTTGTTTTATAACATTTTTACTTTATTTAGGTTGAGGCGTTGCAAAAACCATTTCGCTGCATGTCGTACCATGTATGATGTTGTATGTGACAAATAAAATCTGAATCTGAATCTGCTGTTTATCCCCTTTTTTGTTTGATTTAGCCATTGAACCCTTAGCCATAGCAATAAGACAGTCATCAAAGATTACAAGGAATTACTAGGAATTTTAAGATGCATAAAATTGTCAACGTTCCGGTCTGCAACCGCCAAAGGTCGCTGCAGGACCGTGGTTGTGACCCTGCTGGCACCCCTGCCTGCGACCACTGGAGGTCGCAGCCTGTTCCCTTGAGAACTCTCTGCACCTGTTCTGAGTTGTTTTGTTAATGACTGCTTCATGTTTTGAGTTCTTTTCCTTAGTAAATGACTGATCATTGGTTCCCGGTTTGCTCCCCTCTGCTATTTATGTTGGTTTGTCCTTACTTCTTGTTATGGGATCATACTCGCCCTTTAGTTTCCCTTTGGTGTGTCATGTCTGTTTCCTTCATGTTCCGGCCCCTGAGTCCGTTTCTGTTCTTCCTCTGTTTGTGTATTCCGTATAATAAACTCATCCCATTATGGCAGCCTGTGCTTGCACCCCCTTCTTCTCCTGCCTCACCAGCGAAAGCATGACAGAATGCTTCCATCCGCGAAGAGCCAGATTCCAGGGCACGACCCAATGCCACTCGAACCCCGCTCTTCCCCCATCTTGCACGGGTCGTGGTGGCGAGAGCAGCAGAGCATGGAGCGGCACTGGTACCTGGACTATGGCAGCTCTGAGGACAACCTCACCGACAGCTGGAGTAACCAGGAGGAGGATTGGGTCTAGGCTTTCGATCTGCGGGTTTCCTCACCAGCCTCCCCTTCTCCGACGCACTGAGAGAGCCACGGGGTCAAGAAGAGGACCGTGGGGATCGACCCACTCTCCTGGAGCTCGACGGGTACATGAGCTCGGAAGAAGACGGGCCTCGGTACAGGTGAAGCGGGTGGCCAGAGGATCCACCAGTGGTACTGGATCCACGGACTTTGCTCCCCGACGTCCCCAAGGCTGCAAGGAGACCCTGAAGGAAGAGGACAGCCCAGGCCAGATCCAAGAGAGTGGCCCCCGGGCTGGCGTCTGCCCGACCAAGTCAGCCAGCTTCCCCGACGTCCCCTTCTCCAGTCCCGGCAGCCCGGTTGTCACCTCAGCCTCTCCCGGCAGCACCGCCGCCACGGCCTTTCCCGGCAAAGCAATGATCCCAACCGCATTTCGGCACTCCACCACAGTTCGCAGCTCCACCTCATAGTCACCCAATTCAGCCCATCTCCAACCCACCTCAGCTGATCACCAAGCTTCCAGGCCCGGTGGCCCCCGTCCTGAGTCACACGGCTCCAGGTTTGGAGGGCGTTCGGACAGCTCCAACCTCCCATGACGGCTCCATCGCGCCACTCTCCAACTGTGGTTCCGGCGCACAGCTTTCTCTGCCAAGCTCCAGCTCCAGCCTTCGTGCCAGCCACCCATGCTTCAGCACCAGTCGCCATGCCAGCCGTCCACTCCCCACCGGAGGTCCCAGCGCGCCACTCCCCACCGGAGGTCCCAGCGCTCCGCTGGAGGTCCCAGCGCCGGTCCCTGCACCGATCACCCAGGATCCCGCACTGGCCTCCTCAGCTCCAGAACCAGCGCCGGCCTCAACTCCCCAAGAGCCGGTTTCCACACTGGCCTCAACTCTCCAGCCTCCGGTCTCCACACTGGCCACCCAGGTCTTATAGCCCGTCTCCATGCCAGCCACCCAGGTCCTAGAGCCGGTCTCCACGCTGGCCGCCCAGGTCCTAGAGCCCGTCTACACGCTGGCCACCCAGGTTCTGGGGGCCATCTACATGCCAGCCACCCAGGTCCTAGAACCCGTCTCTGCGCTGGCCTCAACGCCCCTAGTGCCAGTCCCGGCGCCGGTCTCAACGCACTCAGTGCTGTTCTCTGCGCCGGCCCCAGCGCATCTAGCGCCAGTTTCTGTGCCGGCCTCAGCTCCAGACCCAGCGCTGGTTCCCGTGCCAGCCTCAGCTCCAGAACCAGCGCCAGTTCCTGCGCCGGTTCCCGCTCCAGCCTCTGCTCCTGACCCAGTGCCAGATACCACACCGGCCTCTGCTCCCGACCCAGCCTCTGCTCCCGACCCAGTGCCGTCTCCCGTACCGGCCTCCGCCTCTGCTCCCAACCCAGTGCCGGCTCCCGCACCAGCCTCCGCCTCTACTCCCGATCCAGCGCCAGCTCCCGCACCAGCCTCTGTTCTGGCTCCCGATCCAGTGCCGGCTTCCACACCGGCCTCAGCCTCAGCTCCCGATCCAGCTCCGGCTCCTGCGCTGGCCTCAATTCCACAAGCGCCGGTGCCCACGCCAGCCTCAACTCCCCAAGTGCCAGTGCCCGCGCCAGCCTCAACTCCCCAAGCGCCGGTGCCCGCACCGGCCTCAGCCCAGACTCCTGTGCTGGACCCCGCTCCGGCCTCAGCCCAGACTCTTATGCCGGACTCCAGAGCCGATGTCCATGCCGGCCTCAACCCAGACTCCAGCGCCGGACCCAGCTCAGGCCTCAGCCCAGACTCCAGCGCTGGACCCCACTCCAGCCTCAGCCCAGACTCCAGCACCGGACCCCCTTCCGGCCATCCAGACCCCAGCACCGGTGCCCGTGCCAACACCAGCCCAGTCTCCAGCACCAGACCCGGTCAGATGTACCAAGTCAGATTGGTCAGATGGTCATTGCTTCCCCTTTCATTAGTGGGTCGAATTAATATAATCAAAATGATAGTATTCCCTCGCTTTTCTTATGTATGATTCCTGTCCTCTTAACCAAAGCTGGTTTAATTGAATAGCTACATCATTAACTTCATATGGAATTAATCGATGCCACATATGAAGAGAGCTTATTTGGAGTTACCTAAATCAGCAGGAGGGCAGGGTTTACCCAATTTTGTGTTTTACTAGCCATTGGATATCTGTACATAAGTCAAGAAAGGGCCCAACTTGGGTTACTATGGAGCTAGAATCACATCTTTCTACATCTCTAATAACTCTTCATAGCAGTCCCCTACCTATTCATTTCAACCTTCAAAATTTAAATCCTGTTGTAAAAATGACCATTAAAATATGGTCTCAATTCAGAAAACATTTTTGTCTCACCCAAGCATGTAGTTTTCTTTCACTAATCGATAATCGATGTAATGGTGGTAAGAAAATCAGCAAACTGACAAGAAGTCTTCGCTCAGAAATAAAGGCTTTTATTTTAGATTCTTTTGCAAAAGGGAGAACAAAATTAAGTTTTTCACTACAGGGAAGTCCTGGAGTGAAGATCCTTTCTGTTTCACCAATGTTTAACCAGCTCAGCACTTACAAAAACAACCAGCCTAAAGTGAGCAAAGGATTTTCTCACCTATGATGGGCTGGGGTAAGTCTAACCCCTTTGTTTGCCCCAGTGTTGGCGTGGCCTGGCTGAAGATTTGGCGCGGGATACGAGAGTGGGGTTGATCAGTCCCTAGTGTCCAGACATCAGGTCAGCACCGATCGTGGAGGTCCATCTTTCAAGGTGCCAGATGTAATGGCGGTGAGAAAAATCAGCAAACTGACAAGAAGTTTTCGCTCAGAAACCAAGGCTTTTATTTTAGATTATTTTGCAAAAGGGAGAACAGAATTAAGTCTTTCACTATAAGGAAGTCCTGGAGTGAAGATACTTTCTGCTTCGCCAGTGTCCTTCAAAACCAGAGATACTTATACTATTTTCTAACGTTGAGCCTCTGTGAGTCGTACGTCATGGGGACACTCCGGGCGCCCGTGACAAACTAGCATATTCTCTGAGAGACCCTGATGTTATGGCTATGAAACCTGTGCCTCGACCACTCCCATGGCAATGACCTTGTGCTAGTTCAGGATGCAGATAACTGTTGGACCATTTTGCTTAAAAACACAAGGTACATGCAAAAACAAGTTCCCAGATCAAGTCTCACACTCTAACAGCCTTCAAGACTGGCCTCAGCCATTAATGATTAAATCTTCTCTACACATGCAAATGTTAAAGTATATGTGGCTTTATGTGACACAAGTCTAGGCCTTATACAAGACCACCATCCAGCTTCACATAAAGAACACTCAAAATAAAGAACAATCAACTACATAATCATACACTGAATATATTGATTTTTCCCCTTAGGACACATTAAGTACATTGATTACATTGATTACCTGATTACCTTTAAGTATATTTTTAATTTCCGTTACACCATCTATTCCCACCTTCTCAAATAGACACAGCTTTTAAGGTTTGGCAGGACAACGGCTTGTTTTTTTATTCGGGATTTGTTTAGGGATGATACTTTTGCTTCATTTGACACACTACAAAATAACCATAATATTCCAAAGACACATTTTTTTCGATATCTGCAGGCCCGTGGTGTTACCATTAAATACTTTTCTTCCCCCCTTTAGACATCTAAAAGTGCAAAAGATTATATTTAAGAAATAGATCCCTATGTGAAAGGTAGGATCTCAGTGATTTATAACATCATACAGAATATCAATATACCTTCATGGGATAAAACCAGATCAACATGGGGACTAGATTTAAATGTTGAAATCAGTGATGGAATTTGGCAGCTTATTATAAAGCAGATGCACTTCTTTCTGCCTTAGACACAACCTTATACAATTCAAAAATCGCTTACATTTCACAAATGAAAGATTGGCTAGAATTTACCCTGGTACTGACGCAGGATGTCCCAGATGTCAATATAGCCCAGCTACAACCATGTTTTGGTCTTGTCAGTCTTTAAAAAAAATTTGAGAACATATTTTTCATTCTTTCTCACACATATGCAATACTACAGTAGTGCCCAATCCTTTTGTTGCTGTGTTTGTGTGCTCCCACAAAACAAACATTACACTACTTTACTCTTCTCTGTTGGCATGAAGAATACTTCTTTTAATGTGGAAGTCCTCCAGACCCCCAACCTTTAAACACTGAGTGAAAGTGGTGCTCTCTACATGAATTTTGGTCCCCCTTCATAGAATATATTGAAAACATAGTACTCACTTGAATATGGAGTTATTTCTATATCAGGATGACTGTGTATCGATTCAATTAACATGATTTTTTAAATCTATTCATTTTTATTTTATTTATTTATTCATCTATCTCTTTTTTTCTTTTCTTTAAATTACTCTGTTATTGTTAAGCCTGGGTTGGAGAGTTATTTTGTTTTGTAATGTTTGAAAAACAAAAAACTAAATAAAGTAAAAACAAAAGTACTTAAAAGCACCTCAAAAAGGCATTTGTCAGCTTTTGATGGGCAAAATGGAGCTAAACGTGTTAGTCAGCTATATGCAAATATGCTCATTGTTGTGACATCATAAATTCTCCCAGGAACATCATCTGCAAATTATGATAACCCAGATATTTCTCAAAAAGGTTAATACTGGCAAGAAAATGTGACTTACCAATGTCCTAGTAATTGCTAACAATTAAATGGTCCAAAAAACAGGAAATCAAATTTTCTCACCTGTATTAACCTTTTTGATGGCTGTAAAAGAACCAGCCATGCTCAACATAGCAGGGTTCATTTGGCGCTCCTGGGTTATCATTCAGATATTTCCCCTGCTACTTCCTGGTCAAAAATACATTTGCCTCACCAACTCTTTTAATGATTAATATTTCCTTTAATAGATATATTTTTATGTACAGTTAATTCTGCCATTATCTATACACATTTAGTTTTTCAATCAGTTGCAAAGATGTGTAGGTTTCTTGTAAAAAGGATGATTCACTTTGCTCTCGTACTTTTAAAATTATTAGGGAAAAAAATTTAATGCTTTAGGTTATGCCCTAAAGTGTTATGTTTAGTTAACGTACTTTGTTGTTCAGGCACATATATAAATGTATACAATAGAATTAGGCTTTTAGGGTAGCAATGATATTCCTGTTGAACAAAGTTATGTTATCCACTATGGATCACACCTACATCCTGTGGTCTGGACTTTCTGACTTTTCAGTTGAATCCAAATCAAAGTAGCAGGTGTTCAAGGTACCTTGGACTATGGTTTGGACCCAAGGACCATAATTTACATTGACAATTTAATAAAACAGTTTTCTGCTGACAACTTGCTGAGGTCAGACATCTGTTCATGTACAAACCAAGATGATGCAGGTGATGATCTGTATAGTATTACCATAAAGATTAATTTTGGTGGCTTTCAGGTGTGAAAATGACCTTATATGCCAATTTAACTACCATTTTTATGAATACTTGAAGAACCACCCCAAGTGTAAAAGTACCTGGAACAGCTCATCTGTTAATTGACAGGTTTAGTTGGTGTGCTTAAGTAGGGGCCTTACCAAACTGTACTGGACACAATCCTTCTGTGTTACAGCCACTTTGGTTTAACAGCAATAACTGGCCTGGGCACAGATTCTACAAGATGCTGTATTTGCTTTGCAAGAATGCTGTACTAGGAAAAATTAGTGAATTGTTTTTTTTTTCCCGGCCTGCCAGTAACACAGATAACACATGACAGCATGTGTGTGTAGCTGTGCTATCATCATTCACAGCTCCCTTTTTTTAAAATACCTTTTTATTTAAGCATAATATATGTAGGAGCCAGGATCTGTGAAACATACTTCGCCCTTCCTCATTTTTTTGTTAGAACCAGCTCTATGGGTCATGGACAAGGCCTCACAGTTTGATCCTGGATGCATGTGTTTTGCCACAAGCTGATGGGACATCTTACCAATTCATGGGCTTGTGTTAAGTGAAACCGATCAGATAATCAAGATGGACTTTGGTTCACCCCGCCACAGATGTCCCAGAAGGATTAGTGCTGAAGAGACATTTTACAACCCGTAAAACGAAGGACACTCGCCCACACATCTCCCCCTTTCCTGCCACACTCCCACACACATACACACAAACTGTTACGGCAAGGTTTCTTCCTCCTCCTCCGACCAGCACCCGTACCAGCCTGGGAGAGCTCCGTACCTCCACGATGACCAGAGAGACATGCCGAGTCGAAGGGTTTCTTTTTCGCCGTGTCTTTTATTGGACATTAAACAAAGCATACATAAACCGTGCACTCATCAATGCCCGCACCCCGAACAGACAGACAAGGGAGACTTTATACATACACAGGGACAGGGAGAACCAATCAGGAACACAGACAAACCAAGGAACACGTTGGAACTGATAATTAACTAAACAGGACACAGATGACGCAAGGCACAGGCATACATACAGACTAGGGGTGACCCCTACTGGCCACCCCAGGGACCAGAACCAAAACACAGGAAACAGGACAAAAACCAAGAAAACACCACCACCAGACACCACCGTGACACAAACAGGAAAATGTTCCCTTTGTCCCAGAAAGAAGTGTACCCTTACATGGGTTTAAAGGTATATGAAGTTGCAAATATGTTGCTTTTAATAAAAGGTATCCCGCCGATGAGCTCAGTGGAACCCCGTTTTCAGTTACATAGTAAAACTACGGTAGTTTGGTGTTTAATAGGAAAGGAGGACTTGTTGCAATTGGGAGATTTGTGTCTCAGGAACTACCTGTCCCTATCGCTTGTCTCAACACTTATTCTGCGTGATAAGACCTTCCATGTCATTAGCATATATTAATTGTGTGTGCCCGACCAGCTAAGAGGAAATTATAACTCTTCCTCAAATTTACTCTTTTCCTTCATGGTGAAACAATTGTGTTTAGTCTTAAAATAATCCTCAGCAAGAACTGGGGATGTTTATAAAATCCATTTGACTAAAACCCTTAACCTCAATGTACCAGAGATGATATCCTTACTTCAGTTAAACTTGGTTTAAGCAGGGCCATAAATTAAACCTTCACAAGCCATATGGCCGCCTCAAGTCAGACAAAGGATACTCCTTGATTTAACTCACTTTAACAAGAAAAAAAAACTCTGCATCTCCGAACATGCATGGGACTCAGAATAAGTAAATTCCCGAAGGAAGACAAGATGATAATCATAGTTCAGGCATTTGGGAAAGTTTTTTGAGAACAGGGTGAAAGGAGAGCCCAGAGTGGTGAATTAATTCACAACTGAAAGAGTCTAGTAGATCATTACAGCGTGTCTGGACTCTTTGTAAAGCACTGCTCACCACGAGTCCAAATCTACAAGTTTCAAGTGACTAGGATGAACTTTACAAAAGTTATTAAACTTTAGCCTTTCAATAAGGAATCCTATGCATGTTCAGAGTGATGACAGGCCCTTCCCCCCGCGGCCCCCCTCTGCCTTCCTTTACCGCCAAAAGCCGACCCTGTCATTGGACAGAAGAGGAAGGGAAGAGGGAGAGAAATCTAACCCACACTGAGTATTTAAGATTAGGAATCACTTGGAAAAAGGGCTCCTGCTTGTGGTCCTGCTTGTACTGGCACCTGCACCTGAGTCACCCCTCCTTGGCAGCTCCACTCTGCTAAGACTTCATCGTCTGCGTCTCCTCAGCCAACCAAGCTTCAACTCAAGGCCTGAAACCCTGCATCCTCCTTCCGGCCCAAGACTGACGCCCGAAGACTTTGCTCCACTCCAAGACCAGCTCATAAGTAAAAGCTTCTTTTAAACTTGATGAACTCTGGTGCGAGATAGATCATGTGTGCTTAGACTGTTTTGGACACTGGGTGGGTTTTTGTGTTTTATGAAGCTTGATGGTTAGGGATAAACAGACCATTTTCGTACACTATCAAATTCATCTGTTTAGTGTAGTAATAAATGTTGTGTTATTGTTATCAGTGATTCTGTCTGCTTCATTAAAAGGAAAATCCCTTCATGGCTCCAATACGTTACCATAATCATTAAAATAACAAGGACAATTAGCTAATTCCCTCTTCAGGTGAACTCTTCTAAATAAGCGCTGTTTGGAAGAATTGTTAAAGGGTGATTACTGTATTCCTGCAGAACTACTTTGCT
>JBBPCX010029498.1:0-16207 GCA_037974365.1 Hydrocynus forskahlii | reverse complement strand
GTTTTACACTGTTTATATTTACTGAAATCACAGTTTACTGATACACTCTGAGTTCTGAGGGTAAACACCGGTTCTAGTCTGTTTTACACTGTTTATATTTACTGAAATCACAGTTTACTGATACACTCTGAGTTCTGAGGGTTAAAAGAGCCGGAGTAATGGTAACACCCCATTGGCCCATTAAAGTGCTGTCTTGCTCCAGCACACCTGTCAGTTCATGCCTTTTGTGAAGTTCAAATGGGGGTATTAGAGCAGGGCAACAAGACTGGGATTTGGGAAGCACAGCATTAAGCCTTGGATACACATTTCAAGTCCTAAATATATAAAAAGCTTGGGTGCCTTACAAATTCTGAATGCATTCACACAAACTCACGCATACCCGCAAGACTGAACACTCTCACTGCTAAGAGATGCAGGCCACAACTTGCGGCTACGGTCAAGAAAGTAAAGAATTAACATATACAAAGGCTGTGAATGTGAAATGTGATCAGTATGAGCTTATGTTGCTCAGGTACTTGGCTGGTCTCCCACCATAGACTCAATACACTCACATTTTCATTGCAGGAATATAATGTAACATGAGGGGCCATTTTGGAGGGGGGTATTGGGAGCCATCTGAACTTAAACTCAAAACTTATGACTATCAATTGATTTAACAAATATGTCTCAAAATGTGTTTAAAGCTGAAGATAAATTGGTAAATAAATAGTTAAGTAATTGAATAATGAGAACTGAAGCATGTAAGTAGAATTGGTTTGCAACACAGTGCAGAATAATGGAACACTTAAAACAAGGAAAAAAGCAATACCTTTATGGACGGGTAAAATAATGAACAAGTAGGTGCTAAAAGCAAAATTAGAAAAGATAATTAGATAAATTAATAAAAAAATAATTAGAAAAGTGTAGTTCAGCAGAGTGGTTTATGTACCAAAAATGTTGATTGCTGATGCTGTATATATATACACACACACACACACACACACACACATATATATATATATATATGTATTTATTTATATAATATGGACAGAAGTACTGGGACACACCAGTTAATAACAGAATTCAGGTTGCCCCTTGCTTCTAGTGAAGGACAATCTTAATGCTTCAGCAGACCAAGACATTTTGGACAACGCCATGCTTCCAACCTTGTTGAAGCCTTCCGAGAAGTGTGGAAGCCGTTATAGCGGCAAAGGAGTAATGGTCAGGTGTTTCCATACTGTTGTCCATATAATGTGTATACATGCATATATGTCACTTGTCACTAAACGCTTATGTAGGTGTGTTGCAGCCTTAGGCATGCTGGCCTCGAATAAAGTGCTATAGTATTCAGGTTATATAAGGGCTTGTTAATTGCTGCCAAATCTGCAGTTAACAGATTATTTTGCACTCGTTGGGGTCTTAATGTGGCTGGAGACCGTCCTTGGGGTTACTAGGCCGGACCCTTACCCCACCACGTTGCAAAGGTAAAATAATGTGGCCTTTAAAAGTAGGATGAACAGAAGAACGGCTGCAGTTAACCAGCTGATGGATTACAGTATATTTTCCACACAAGGGTTCTTACCAGCCCACTACACCAGGCTCTTAGCAGGAGTGAGTCAACAGCACTTGGAATCCGGTGGGTGGAGCGCATGATCATCCCACGTGCTGATGGTTTTAAATCAGGATCTACTGTACCCCTCACCGGGACGCGAACAGGGCTGATGGGAACAGCCTTGGACTCAAAGCGGCTCTTCCATGGCAAAGCAGCCTTTAAGGCACCGTGATCGAAGAGGCTCATGTGAAGAAGTGATGCATTATGTAGGTTTTATGTGTAATGAATTATGTAATTCCCCACTGTTTGCTGTCAGTGATTTGGCTGTGAGAAAAGAGGAAAATGTTCAAAGCTGCTAACGCAGGTCCTGGTTTGTTCCATGCGGGTTCCTATGAATGTGGCTCCCTCTGGTGGCACGTTCTTTTACTATCAACACACATCTGGTCCAGGGTCCCAAAAACAAGAACTGCTTTTTTCCCCCCCCATCATATTTTCATTGTTTGTTGCTCAAACAAGATAATCTCTTACTGAAAGCAGTTATTGTTTTATGCCTGTTTTAGTCTATGTGTCACCCCTGTGATCAGAAGTGTGTGGGTTCGAATCCCAGGACTGCTAGTGGCACCTCTGAGGTGCCCTTGAGTAAGGTACCAACCCCACACACTGCTCCCCTGGCACTGAATGGGTTAAATAGAGAAAATAATTTCACACTGTGTGCTGTGGTGTGTTCATGTATGACAAATTGTCACTTTTCAGTTTTAATCTCCTCATGGAAGCCCAGTATTACATTGTAGTTCTCGTCAAGTACCTCAAATACCTGGTTCAGCTCAATCAACCCATTAGATTTAATCAGGAGCTGGTGATGGAGGTTCAAAAATCCATGCAAAGGCTGGAGGTAAAATCTGGAACTGAACCTGTGTTCTTCCAACCAGCTCAGAAAAAGTACTTTTTACCAGCAGAACAAATCTTGATATTATTTACTATTTTCTTGTTTTTTTGTATTTATCCTAATGTTAACTTGTGTATTTGCAGGCAGAATGTCCCTCACTGCTCAGATGAACTGTTTGAACAAGAGCCCAAGACTTTTGTACAGTTCTACAACCATTGTACTGTTGTAGAAGCTTCAGTATTTGGTGAATTACCTTCCTCCTTCCATCTGGGCAATAACTACTTTATTTCTCTGTTTTTGGTAAATGTCTTGCTCAGACAAGATCATCTCTTTTGGAGGCATGTTTTCAAAAAAAGAACAGGTGAACAGCACCAAGATATTCTGAGTTGGTTTGGATATTGTGCACCATTGTGGAAAGTGACCATTCTGTCATGTGTGAACACACCACAGCACACAGTGTGAAATTCTTTCTCTGTATTTATCCCATTCACTGAGTGAAGGAACACAGCACCCAGGGAGCAGTGAGAATGGTGCCTCGCTCAAGGATACCTCAGGGGTGCCACTAGCAGTCTTGGGATTTGGAGACAGGACAGTTTTGAGGAATGAAGTGAATCAGAAGTGAGTGAGTCCTGACTTTGACTTTGAGTGCAGCATTTAATCAGCCAGGCTGAATGCAGCCAATGAGAGCGCAGCTTTGGGAGGCCTTTGTGTAGCTGACCAGTTAAAGTGCAGCATTTAGAGTGTAGAATTCAATCAGCCAATGAGAGCACAGCATCTAGCTAGTTGATCAATGGGTATCATTCTGCCAATCAGTGGAACTGCAGCATTCAATCAGCCAACTAGAGTGAAGAATGAATTCAGCTAGCCAATCAGCTTGCAAAATTCAGTGAGCCAATTACAGCACTCAGAGTGTGACAAAATTTTGTTACTATAAGTGATTTGAGCTTCACAACTGCAACAAAAGTTTGGCCCCTTTGCCACCTAAGCCTAAAAGTTGGAGGGCTCTGCCTCTTCTCATACAACTGGAGTTACATTCCCAGTAACTTACTTTCTGTCGCTGTATAGGCTCCACCCTTCAATGGGCTTCTCTGTTTGGTACACATGGGAAGACTGATGGAGATCAATGTACTCTCAGCTGGGCCTGACAAGTCTTCTAAACTACCTTACTGCCTGCCAGTCCTGTCCACCTACACAAACGCCTCTGTTCACTGCTCTGTGTCAACACCAGAACTTAACACTGCACAAACCACTGAGACCACAGTCGTGTCCCACTGCCACGACTGCGGACCCGGGATTGACCCAGGGACACTCTGAAAAACAGAGAAACACTCGGAAGTCCTGTTTGGCTACTAAATGCCCTCAGAAAATAAAAGGAAAAGAAAAAACTCCAAATTAAAGAGAAATTTCACAGAGGCGTGAATAAAAAGGAACAGGCGGAAATAATGAGGAGAGAAAAGGTGAATGGTCGAAGATGAGAGCGAGGAGAAAGAATGCTAAATGAGAGCGGACTCACAGGAGCAGGGCAAACTAAGAGGAGAAGAGGTTTAGCTGGGTGAAAAGATGTGAGGGAACAAGGGTAGAGTTGGAACGGAGCCCAGGAAGCCAGAAGTGGAGTAGAAGGAGAAACAAAGTGACACAAAATAACAATAATGGCTGGGGGCACTTGCTAACGCTATGGTTGGGGAGTGAGAAGTGATAACAATATATAAAAGCTCAGAGAATGTGAGGATAGCCTCCACAGAGGGCAGGGTGGCGACTAAGAAGAGAGAGTGAGCTAAAAGAACTCCAGGTGGAAGCAGAAGGTGAATCTGGAGGGACGATGTGGTGAAGAATAACAAGGAGGCGAAGTGGAGGAAAACTCGAAAGATGCAGATGAATACTCAGAAAGTGCCACTAAACTCATTACTGAACTCATGACTGAGCATTGGAGGTGTTTTAAATAGTAGAGCTAATGGGGTTATGAGTGAGGAAAGGTCGGAGTAATCAGCAATTAAACAAATGGAAAAAACAAACAAAAAAAAACTCCCCCAGGTGGCCACCTGGGGTACTACCGCCTGGGATATAACAGCCTCAAGTACACTCAAGCCAGTGATTCCTAAAATCCAGAGCAGGCACCACTGGTTGGGCGCAGAGTCATGACCAACCCAATCTTACAACTTTACGTGCAGCCATCACAAAATACAGTTTAATCAAAATATGTGCTGCGATCATGATTTAGGGCTTTTTTTCGTGCTAGGACAACGCTTTGCTACCCTATGTATTTTAAAGCGCAGGGTGTAACACCGCCAGTATCAGTGTTACTGCTGACTGTTAGGGATAGGGTTATGGTTAGGGATAGGGTTATGGTTAGGCGTAGAGTTAGGGTTAAGGTTAGGGTTAGGGACTTTCCCCGTCTCACGGCATTTCAACCTGTTTCCACCACTTTGCAAACAAAAATGACAAGAAATAAACTCATTATTTCTCTCCTACTGTCCCTCAGTCACCAGTTAGCGCTGATACTAGCGGTGTTACGCAGTGCGCATTAACATACAGGGTAGTGAAGCGTTGTCCTAGCACATAAAAGTGAAGCGTTGTCCTAGCACGAAAAAATCCCCTTAATCGTGATCGCTGCATGTATTTTGATTAAATTGTATTTCGTGATGGTTGCACGAAAACTCGTGAGACCAGGCTCTCATGGCAGGTGGGGCACAAGAGACTACACAGAAGTAATGTTTAAGATTCGAGTCATTTTCACTGCAGAACAAATAACTCACGGTTACATTAGCAACCTGTTCATTCGCTGCTGTCAGAGCCTTAGAGGGTAGAAATGGACAGATTTTTTAACAGGTACTAAACGATAAACAGGTGATGCTTCTGAGAGAAACAAGGCAAGTGCTGATAAGCGGCAAAAAAACAAGACAAAAGGAAATCTGTCGGAGCATATCTTGCTCAAGGTTTCACGGTTAATGTGGTAGGAGATATCTTCTGTATTTTATGTTTGAAACATGGCAGCTGACAGTATGAGACCCAACAAATTAAGAAGACATTACAGACCGATCTTAATTGTTGCATTTCTGGCAAAGTGCAAATTCTGCTTAACTTGCCTCTTTTTTAAAGCGCAAATTAATGAAGCAATTCAGTGACAAATGTCACAGAAAGCTGTTTAAAGTGAAAGTTGCTTTTTTGCACAACAAAAGTCACTGAAGAAATTATTGTTAATGAATTTGATGTTATCTAAATTAAGTAAAGTTACACCTAGACTTTCTGTCGTTGTTTTGTTGAGGTGGCGCGTGAAAGTATTTCTTCTTGCCCAGCGTGGAATGCGAGAAAAAGTCTGAGAGCCACTGGCTTAAGCGAATGTGTATGACGATGCCCACGAGTGTTCGCTGAGTGAAAAGTTGAAAAGAGCTAAATGATCTTATACAGGGAGGAGCTCCCGCCCCCTGGCAGGGAGGTCATTGCTTTTTCTCAGTGGGCTGCAAGGAAAATGGGAATATCCAATAGGAATATCCAATATCCAATATCTAATATCAAATATTTATACCTCTAACACACGTGTGATCATCTTCTGTCCGCGTGGTACAAACACTGGGTGGGGGGGGCGGTCACCAAGTGCGTGAGTATGTCTGCATTTCTCCGGCGGAGAGGAAATTCAGATGAACTTAGCAGGTGTCAGGATGAAGGACTGCTTCTGCCGTCCCGCTCTACACCTCATTCTGCCCCCTCACTGGAAAAGCGCAGGCATGCCTTCCCTAAACCCACAGCCCCCGTATCTCAGAGCCCGAAGCTAGCGCCAGTAAGGGAGTTGGCGGAGGAGAGTGCCGAGGGAGCCAGGCCTCAGTGGCTTGGAGGAGTGCGGCTACAGATTGTTCTGTTAGTTTTGGAGGGCAGCTTGATGGGCTTGGAGGGACAACAGGGCCCCTCTCTCACTCCCAGACGGAGTATCAGATTGGGGTGCGAATGTCCAACAATGTCTCACCTCTGGTTCCCTAGCCACCAGACAGTGCTGGAGTAGGCGGGTGGGGGGTGTGGGGTCCCTGCCAGTTCAGCATTTTAATTTTTTTGTTGTGTATCAATGAGCTACAGTACTGCAGTGACATTACACACTATACAACTCACTTCACAAGATCCTGGAAGCTTCCCACCCATGGGCTTCATAGCACACACACTGAATAATAAAGTTCCATAAAAAAATAATAATAGACCACTGCAAAAATGTTCCGTTTCTCAGGTTTTATATTTTATAGCTGCGAGTATTGAAATGAACAGTTTTTAAGAACTGCTGACAATATTTCTCAGCATTTCCAAATAAAAATATTGTTCTTTAAAGCATCATTTTAAAGGAAATGACAAAACATCAAAATAAGGGAAATGATGCAGCGTTTACAGAACTTGAACAAGTCAAAGAAAACAAATCTTTTCTCACTCAAACAAAATAATTACCTTTAACGAACTTCTAGTAGTGTTTTACCATCCAACTGGTCTCACTGTGAGAGGAGAGTGTCAATTACAGCAGTGTTTTTATACTTTTCCTCATTAAATAAGATGTGATTCAGGTGATCACTAATCAGTCCCTCATAAAGCAGAATGAGGTGCTTGTGTAGGAATTTAACAGACACTGGCATGGAATGGCTGTCACTCATAGAGACGCTGATTAAAAATAAACTGCATTGGACTCTTATTTTTTCCAGAGCTGTACAGTTACAAAAAATACAGGAGAGTTAATGGTAAAAGATACGTCAGTACCTGCATGACACAATGTTTTATGTAAATAACATTGTTTTGATATCAAGGCTCCTACACTTGATTGATATTTTTAAGGTTAAAATCCTGAAGCATTGTTCATAAGTAATGAAATTGCAGCAGTCCAGTTCAGGCCTTTAGAGGGCAGCAGTGAATAATATTTGTTTATTTGATGTTTTTATTAATAAGACCTTTAGAGGGCGACGATGGGTGAGGACACTTAGAAAAATAAAATTTAATCCTTATTCGCAATTATTTATATGGCAATTAATCACTGTAGGCCTACCCATACAAGGACGCATCTGACCCTGCGAGACATCACTGGAGCTTTTCAGAATCCTCTGAAACTATTTCAAACCCTCCGGCAAGTAAAATTAATAACTGCAGTCATGCAGTCAGCCAGCAAAAACATCCTGCAGAAACGCTTTTACTCAAGCACCTATAAAACCAAAACCTTGTTAATCGTACTTGGATTCTTGGAAGCCAGTGATTCACGCTTTCATGGACACTGGAGAGCAGTCCCACTTTCTGCTGCTTTAGGATCAGCTCCAACTTGTCCACATGACCATCCTCGTTAAGACACCAAAGTCAAAGGCTGATCCAAGATCTGTGTTTGGAATTGAGGGGCTCCTGCCATGACTTGCATTGCGTCCCTTTAACCAGGAGGGGGAGTCAAGTGTCTCTTCTCTTTCTTTCACAAAGAGGCCTCTATGTCTGAAACGTCCTCTGTCTCTCTCTCTCTCTCTCTCTCTCTCTCTCTCTCTCTCTCTCTCATTTTCTGTCCAGTTTGGGAGGAAAAAGTAGCAGAATGTCTCTTTAGAGATGACTATCTTTCCACACAGATGGGAATCTCTCACTCTCTCCCTCCACTCTTCCTCCACATTTCAGGTCTTTCAGAGCCGAAGCCGTGGGCACTTGGAAAGATGATATTGCTCCATCTCCAAGTCCAGCACAAAGAGACATTGTTTATGAGGACAAACAGGGGTATGACTCTACTTAGGAGTCATTAGTTAGAACCAAATCACGCCCTCTTCTTTAATGGCAGACTCATTTTCTGGCTGCTTCACATGAGCTCCTTCACAGAAATCCAGGTTTTAGCACGCTCCAGCTTTAGGGCTGCTGGCATCTTCTCTTTTGAAAGTAACACACAGGCCTCTCCATTTATCTAAAGGTGAATAATACCTGCAGTTACACCAAAAGTCTGGGCCACCCTGGTCTGACCCTTTACAGCGAAAAGACGTAAATACAACCTCTGTAGCAAAGTGTATTAAAAACCCACATTTTTTCTTTATAGATTAATGCACAGCCTCTATATATTTTCTCTTTGAAAAAATATATTTCAGGACTAAGTAACACCCCCGTGGCAGCTCTCATAGCTTGCAAATACTACTTGTTGCCATGCTAGGAGTCTTTCTGATCTTGTTCTTTGAAGAATTTTCACCTGCTAGCGAAGCGTTTCCATCCACAGTCCAAAGACATGGGCATCAGGTGGGCTAGAGGTGCTAAATTGCATCTAGAGGTGAGTATGTATTTGCCCTACCATGGACTAGCAACCTGTCCAGGGTATATCTCCACCCTTCACCTTTCGCCTGGTAAGGGTAAGCGACTCAGAAAATTGATAGATGTTCCTTGCAAGTCGATGCTATTTCTCCTTGGTCCATCAAGCAATGAAATGTGTAAGATCTACCCACAGAGGTTCTGGGGACCATGAAGGCCATTCCAAAAAGCAGTTCATGGTGGATTTTGTGGTACACTCTCGTACTGTTGTAGAAGCTGGACTCTTTTCAGAATCGGTTTCTTGACTGACCGTCTCACACATTCTTCTAGAATGTCCAGTCATCCAGAGAAATTCAATGGCATTTCTTGATCTACCGAATCAGTCCTAATGGGTCAGTTAAGGCCTAATGCGTGCCTAATGTGTTTTCCCTTTTCCCTTCTAACAAGCCAAACTCACGTCCTGAAGGCTTTTAACTAAATAGTAGGGGTGTCGAATTAACGTGTTGATTTTGATCAATTAATCACAGAAAAAATAACGCATAAAAAATAATTAACGCTGATTAATCCCACGTGGGACTTTAACCTGGTCCGGTGTTCTGTTGAAACATGCTGCCCATCGAGATGTGCTAATGTACCCTTCTGCACATGTGCAGTTCCACAGTCTGGGGAGTCAGAACCACACCCATAAATCTGCTACTTTGGGACACTGGCAGCTGCATAAGCATTTTGCGACAAAGCAGCTTGAATCGTCAGAACACCCTGCTTCACGGGAGTATTTCTCAGTGTTAGAACCTGACTGTATAAACTGGCTCTATGCACCTCTAATGATCTACCTATCTAGACTCTTCTCATTAAAATAAAATATATTTTTTCTCGGGTTATGCATATTTTTTGCCTACTTCTCATCATAATGCTAAACTGACTGTATAAACTGTATAAGCTTCAAGGTAGCATTTGTCGACAAGGCAGCATAAATCGACAAACACTAGTTGTCGATTTTGCGCTACAGTAGCATTTTTCGACAAGGCAGCATAATTAATCAGAACACGCGTGCTTGTATGGACATTGCCTTCAACTGCAGCTTACAGATGGACTTAGTTCTATCATTGTTCTTCCTGAAGCATTTTTTTTCCCTCAGCATATTAGTTGAAAGTCTGTAATGTTGATTATTCATTCACGCACATGCCAAAATTCATTGAATTTCACAGCAAAAATGTGTACGATTAATTTAGATAATTAATCAGAGAGCTTGTAATTAATTAGATTTATTCTTTTTAATCGCGTGACACCCCTAGTAAATAGCTGAAACAGGTGTGCTAAATGAGGTGTAAATGCTACATTCTGCAGGGCTGCACATAGCTGCTACAGCAAAGGAGAGAAAATTGTCGATAACTTCTATATGTTACTAATTAGCATTTTTTTGTGATAAAATGCCTGTAAAGAAACCGGCACAATTTACTGCCCCTATATCTGAGCTTGTCCTTCTCTGGTTGCCTCCCTGTCCATCCATCCCCAGCCCGTCACTTTGTTGCCTCTATTTGCCCAGTGCCTCTGGATTAATGAAAAAGTCCAGTCGTCCATTCAGCTGTGTGAAATATGATCTCTTGCAGATAAGACCTGTCCAAAGGCCTCCCGGTGGACAGTTTGTCTGTCCGTGGCCTAAAGCCTTTTCATTACTCCATACCCACCCCTGTGTGAAGAGTGTAAGTGTGGTGGTGTTGTGAGTATGTCTCACGTAAAAGATCAAGACGTGCACAGTGTTTTTCAAACTGATTTCGACTTAGAGGTTCACGGTCAGCGTCGTGGAGCTTCTTAGCCTGTTAAGATATCTGGAGGGCTGCTCAGCCGAGACTTTGTTTGACTAAAGCATTTTATTGTGCGTTTCATTTAGGTTCAGACGTTTGACTTAAAATACACAGAATTGGTGGCTGTAAACACAAATTATGGACATGCCTGATTTGTCCAAAACTATGACTTAGTTCCATCGATCTTTGTGAGATAATGAATCCAAGATTACGTTTTATGAGTAAAAAAAAAAACAACTTTTATGTGTGGATACTTACACAGAAAATGTCTTAGCACAGCCCTTAGAAAATGTCTTGGCACAGCCCTTACTGAACACGAAAGTGTAGGCCACTTTAGCATTTCTGCTGTATGTCCCATTTTTGGAAGTATGTTTACATTTGGCCCATAGACAAGCATTTCTTTTACAGCACAGAAAGGGAGCACCTATACGGCGGGCCTGTGGCTTCACTTTGCTTTGTATACAGTGACGTCATTGGCGATCTAGTTCCCTATATTATGTGTTTTAGTCCAGACCCTGGTTTGTTCTCAGAGAAAAGAATAAACAAAGCCACTCGGCAGTGCCCTGTGTGAGGGCGGCTGCAAAATGCTTTCCAAAGCGGAACAGAGAGCCGTAGCCAGGTGTGCAATAACAGGAGCCTGAGGTCATTCTCTAGTGCTGTCTGCCCTTTCAAATATATGCTGAACTTTGGGCACTTACCCAAGCTCTATAAACTTGGGTCATTCAGTGTTCTGCAGAAGTTAGGGCACCCTTTCTGCATATTTTTATACACAACTACTGTTCATTTATTGAATTAAACATATGCAGGTGTGGGGGACCCTATTTTTCAATCACTAAAAGTGCTGTGTTAAATCTGTTCACTGTGGAGGATATTTTGACGTATTTTTTTGCTTCGTAAAATTGTCATTTGTCATTCGAGTGGTGCAAAAAAAGCAACTCATTCGTTGATGCAAAAAAAGCACCTCATGACACCTCTGGCTCCTCCCCTTGTGTTATCCTGTGCAGCAGTGCTCTGCACTGCTAGTGCATTGGATGAGTAACTAAGGAGCTAGATCATGATTTCCAACTAGAGATCCAATGGTCTCTCAGTGTTGAACAGATCTTAGGGCCTAATCCTGATGCATGGTTTTAGCTTTGTGACAGATGCTGAAAAGGCACCATTAGCAGGAGACTGTCACCGGTCTGACTGAGATTTCGAAATACATAAAGTGAGAGAATGGCCTCCTGTGTAAGGCACATATAAAGTCATTTTAAAAAAAATCACCAGCAGAGAGTAGCTCTCACCTAGAAAATCCCTGCACGAGCACTTATACAGTCACGCATTGTTCCCCGAAGCCGCAAATTATTTGACATAAATGCTACATTCACTTAGCGCTGCCTTCCCTCAAAGCGCAGGCCTCCTAAAGCCTGCATTAAGCGCCTTGCTCGGCCTGCCTATAGGCTTGTGTCAGCGCCGTTATGCTACCAATTTTAATTTCCCCATCACTTAACACTTCATAACTCCACGCAACGTTTATGGCTGAATCCAGGGTCCTTTACCCCCACTTTTTTCCCCCCGTCTGTCTTTTTGGGTAGGCCTTAAGGCAAAATGTTTCAGGCTGTAAATTATTTCTTTTACATATATGTTCCACTTAGAGCCCCTCTGTACCCCAAGGAGCCCTTTAGAATAGCAATGCCTCGGCTGAAAATACAACGCCTGGAGAAGCCGCCCCCCCACCACCACCACCGAAACCACAAATCAGTGCAACAGTAACCTTTTAAAACAACGCTGGCTTTGCCAACATGCCGCGTCCCCTTTTCCAGCACCAGCAGACTGAAGGCTTTGTGTTTTTTTCCCCCTTCAATCATTTATTGTGAGCTGTATGAAGAGCTGGGGGAAAACTGCAAGCAATTAAAATTCATATAAAAAATTACACTTTGCAGACATAGTCCAGATTGTAGCCAAGACTCTTAGAGTGTGAAGTCTTACCTTTTTGCTTGCCTTGTGAGTTATTTTGACCAGTGAACAGTAGGGCTAGGCCAAATGGCATGTGGCAGAATTTGAATATTCATTTCTATTTCTGAGAAAACCAAATATTAATTCTGAATATTGGCATTAATAAAATCCTGTTTTTCTTCTTACTGTAATGCTGATTATGACCAGAAGGGAGCAGCAGTGGTTTAACAGCCAATTGCTCAGGCGCCATGTGATACTATGGATGCTGCTGTTGTAGAAGTTCGTTCAAATTCAGCTTTCATAAGTCACTTTGTTGGTAAAGGTGTGCCCAATTTAGAATTGCCTTCATTGAAATATTTAAACATATTTTTGTTGGTCAAAGCCTGTAAAATGCTACGATGTCAAACCCCAGATCATTTTTGTTCCTTGATCACTCTGATATGACTTCATCCCGCAGCAATGGAGCAATCATTATTTCTGTACAACATTTATAAATCTATAAATCTGGGAGTAGGGGTCTTGCATTTTTCATTGCCTATAGTCTTGCATACACCGCAATTTTCAGATCAACACAGAATGTTGATGTCTGTCAAATTTGACCAGTATTCTTCAAAACTGACCTAAATTTGTCATTTTTGCCTGCATTCAAGTTCAGATATCTTTTCAGACATTGTTACATTTCAGTCTGTGAGTTAAAAATGCAAGACTTTTGATGGCAGTTCATTCTGTGGTTTATGATCGTGAGAAAATGTCTGACTGGCATATTATTTTATTGATTTTCTCTCCTACTGGATTTGTATGGTGTGCTAAAACTGAGAGCCAGCATGAGCATTCTTGGAATGTTCCCTTCCAAGCCACTTTTATATCATTTTTACATGGATATTTACTGTCAGCCTTTTCTGAAACTTGGAAAGATAAATCCCAGTATTATTTATTACTAGTTCGTCTAGTCTGACTGAGAGTCAGTACTGAAATGTGGCCAATGTTCTCTGGATCTCTTGCTGCACTTAGGAAGGTCCAGACAAAACACTCACAATATGTGAGGTTTATGGAGACAGAGAAACAATAACAGGATCAGGAATGGATTTGGGGTCGTCTTTGGGGCTGGATCACTCACCGTTGCTTGCCCTTGATAAAACCACTGCAGCTACAGATGACAAGCTGTGTTGATTGTTGTAATGTGAGTATCATGTCTAAATTAGGATGTCTAGAATAAAACGATGCCAACACCCCCAAACCATTCATTGGTGCTGGATACTGGAACACCAGCTTTTTGGATCCACTGCATTTTTTTTCCAATATGAAATCCTTTTTTTGCATTTAACCCATTAACCATGTGAAACAGGGGCCTGCCACCAATGAGGGCAACTGGGGAGCAGTGTGTGGGGACAGTAACTTGCTCAAAGGAACCTTACTGGAGTCATTAGCAGTGCTGGGATTCAAACCCACGGCCTGCTGATCTCAGGGCGAACTCCCTCACCATTCGTTTTGCAGATATTCATTCAATTTAGTGAACAAAAAACTGTACTGCACTGCTGCTTATTTGGTCAGATGCTAAATTCCCTACCTGCTGGCACTATTCAGAAAATGTTTCAGTGGGTGGATGGGATATCTGAATTTACTGGAAAAGAAACTGGGCTTTGACAGAAACAACAACCTAGATGGGCTGTGAAATGCTTTATAAACTGGATGAACATGAACCAAATTGAGGGAAATCAGCTAAAAACTGAAGAAAACACGGCCGAATTTGACTTTGTCACAGTTTCATGACTCAAATGGTATCCATGACATAAAAAGCTGTGGTTTAGCTGGCTTAAACCAAACAAATGGGGTGTTTTTAATCATTGGATGACAGGAAAAACCCAAAATGATAGTAAAAGGTTGGTATGAAGGCATAACAAATTTGAGGAATCATCTCAAATATGTTAGTGGTGAGGGTGAAGCTAAAACCGGAAACTCAGATCCTCAAACCTCTCCAGTGAGGAGCAGTGGAGCACTGAATGTTGGCACTGCTAACTAAAGTTGTGGTGCTGATCAATAAAATCATTTTTATTTGTTAGTGTTACATTTACTGTCAACAGCCTAAGCTGTATTTGAATGAGAGACTACATTCGCAGCATCTATAGCATCATACGACGCACAAAGAGAAATTGTTACTATAGTGCTGCCTTGCACTGGATATATTTTGCACTGCAATAATGACAATTTAAATGGTGATTGTGAGAATGAGTATTTGTGTAGTATCATCTTTGGCCCTATTAATTGCATGCAGCTCATCATGTAAAACTAACCCCTTTTGTAGAATGATGTGAGGCCCCTTTTGGAGCCAAAGAGAGTATTGTTACATAATAATTCATTGATCATTTTTTACTTTGTGTAGTCTCTTAAAATGATTCTCCTATGATGACATGACAAGATGACTACTAGTAATGAAATTATCTTGGAATATTACAGCTTTAAAAGAGTTACCTGGTGCCAGTCCAGTATATTCATAGACCAGTGGTATTCAGGTGGCTTTCTTGGACTCCAAATCAAAGATTATTGAAAATGTGTTTAGAGTTTAGGAGTCTGGAGTCGGTGCCATTAGGAAAAAAGCATCCAGGATGGACAGGCCAGACGATACTTCAATATTTACACATGTCAGAAGGAGCTCAGGTAGGAGTTTTGCTTGGTAGCTGAGATGGCAGCTGGACTTGGAGTATTTTCTCTGCTGTAAGTCAGTTTGCTGGCTGTGGGGGAGGTCATCATACAAGTAGCTATCCAAACAGGAGACAAGACCAGAGATGAAATGGGCTTTTTGGGATTGAGATTCGTGGATTCATGAAGTGGTATGTTGTTCAGCATCAGCTTATTTCCACCAAATGATCATAACAATGCGTGCGAACAACAGAAAATATCATCTGCCGGGTTTGACCATGTCCTCAGCGCAGCCAAGGAAGAGTCTTTAAAGTCAAACACATGGCTCTGCTCACCCACCTAGAAGGAGTTTAAACACAACTTTGTTAGGAGTGGAAATGGCTCAGTGGTGACGTGGTTGTGTTTAACGACATTTGCGGGGACACTTTTCCTTTACGTCCAGTTCTCTCATGTTTTTATGATGAAACTGTCAACAAGCATTCCCCGCGTTTTTTATCGCGGCCATAGAAAAACCTCATAACTCTTTTCTACGCTGCCCTTTACTTTGTGCAGGATTGTGGGAAATGGGGGTCCCAGCTTTCAGAACTGTGTTTACTTTTATGGTCAGTCACCAGCAATATGAAAGGCCTTGGCACACTTGAAACTGATTTTTCTGATTTTTTTTCACAGTTTCCCTCAGAATTCAGTGGCTGAGATGTAAACAAAGTTGTTAAGAGTGGGTTTGGTGTGAAGTGGTATGTTGTAGCGACTCTTTACAGTGGTGGTGAATGGAACCAGGGGTCATGTCTCTAACTCAAATATACCCATTTTATTTACTGTCCAAACCCACCAATGACCCTACGTGTGTCTTCTTAGTGTTTCTATGGAATATTGAGATTTACGATTTGTTGTGGTACTGGCCTAGTGGGTAAAGCCCTTGCCTATGAACCTGATGACCACAAAGTTGCAGGTTCGAAGCCCCACTTTCTACCATTGTGTCCTTGAAAAAGACACTTAGGCCTCAGTGTCTCCAGGGGGACTGTCCCTGTAACTAATGACTGTAAGTCTGTCCCTGTAACTAATGACTGTAAGACTGTCCCTGTAACTAATGACTATAAGGCTGTCCCTGTAACTAATTACTGTAAGACTGTCCCTGTAACTAATGACTGTAAGTCTGTCCCTGTAACTAATGACTGTAAGACTGTCCCTGTAACT
>JBBPCX010029487.1:0-16209 GCA_037974365.1 Hydrocynus forskahlii | reverse complement strand
CCTGATTCAGTTTCTGATGGATGAAACAGAGTCACACACACACACACACACACACACACACACACACACTCTGTTCTTAACATCACTGTTTTAATTGGTGCAGTTGTAAAATAATGTAAGAGTGTTGTGTAGTTTAACATTTCCAGGGAATGATAAATTATAAGTATTATTTAAATGGAATTTTGATCAGTTGTGGTCAATAGTGTATAAAACAATGCACATTTTACACAGACACACTCCCACAAATTACAAAAGCAATAACCAGAAAAAAGATCTCATTGTTTTCCATTGCTGGGTGTAATTTAACCAACACATGCAGCGCATGTTTTGCAACGGCTTCAGATGTGATTCAGAGTTTCAGAACTGTTCTAAGTGCTGACTTTGATGGTTTATGATGTAAATCCTATCCTGGTTTTGACAAGGGTGTGTACAGTTTTACTTCCGTTTTGTGTAGCTTCTGTTACAAAAAAATAAAAAGTTCCTGTCTTTAATGCAACACTAATTTAATTTGATTGATTTGCATACTGTGCATTCCAGTGGCCAAGCGAGAGATTTATTTCCAGTATGAAGATATCTTGCCCCACCACACCTCGCTTGTAAATAGCGTCCCAAAGGGAAACCCCAGCGTGGATCAGTTGCTCTGAGTTCGCCTTTATACTGTTCCTCTCATAAATCCAGTTCAATGAATAGGAGACTATTCAAACTTCTGGAGACTCCTTGCTTGACGGTGCCTTCACTTAGTAAACTTGGTCTACACCCTTACTATCTTACAAATAAGGTAAAATCTCAAACATTTGGTTCATTTTGTTGAGTTAGTTACTGATTTAGCATTTCCTGTTATTGTTTTTTATTTTTTAATTTGTCAATGCGATGTTTTACAGGACAATTGGATACAGTACAATTCAAAAGTTGATCAAATTAATGTTTGCTTGTGTACAATAATACATTGGTGTGGATTTTAATATAACAAACTGAATACAAAATGGATAATTCAAGAATTCTGTACAAGAAATAAATCAGTTATTAGAAATGTACAATAATTATTGGCTCGCCTTACCTTTTCAAGCTGATCTGCACTTTTAAATTGTGAATATATGAAATTCTGGATGATTGTTTTGTTAAAAAAGATTTATTTTAACAAAAAAAAGTCTTTTTTTTCTGCCCATTCGTCATAGTGGGCATATCTAAAACATCTACATTATATTACATTACATTTATTTGGCAGACGCTCTTATCCAAAGCGACTAACAATATGAAAACATTACTGAAGGACATTTCTTAATTCACGTCATATAGCACCAACCCCTCATTCAACTCTAGCTGCATTTATAAACTGTGCCACTGTTGAATAGTCATCCTTTTTCTTTCATTCTGAGAATACTGAGTTTCAGTCTGACTTTCTTGAACACATTTTACATTTACGGCATTTAGCAGGTGCTTTTATCCAAAGCGACTTCTGTTCCCTAGCTGCAGGGGGCAGGCTCGTTGGAGCATCTTGGGGTTGAGGGTCTTGCTCAGGATGGGATGCTGAAGGTAGGATTTGAACCCATGACCTCTTGCCTCTGGACCAAGAGGTCATGGGTTCAAATCCTCTATGCCACCACCACCCATAAAGGGGGCATTTGGCTGACGCTCTTATCCAGAACAAATTACAGTCAGTAGTTACAGGGACAGTCTTACAGTCAGTAGTTACAGGGACGGTCTTACAGTCAGTAGTTACAGGGACAATCTTACAGACATTAGTTACAGGGACAGTCCCCCTGGAGACACTGAGGGTAAAGTGTCTTCCTCAGGGACATAATGGCAGAAACAAGGGGGGGGGGGGGTTCAAACCTGCGACTTTGTGGTCATCAGGTTCACAGGCAAGTGTTTTACCTGCTAGGCTATTGACCATCCACACATCATGAGTGTTTCAGATTGAGAGCCTTTATCGCTACACCTCTAGTGCATGATAGTTTATTTTATCATGCCGGGGAAGCACCGGTTCTTTAAAGTGTTTGGTGCTGTGTGGTGTTTGGTGGTCTAACAAACTGGAGACGAAGTGCACAAAGTGTCACTCAAGACAAACTGCGTCCGCTTTGCTTTGTGTGTTCTGCAAACTCTTCGTGAAGAGCTGTGAATCTTCACAGTTTGGTCTCTGGCAGATGTGGCTGGTTACTTGTGGACTGTTTTAAATGGAACTGGATTTATTTTACTCATATCTGTGTGTTTGTGAGGAAAAGAATTCCTTCCATTGGGTGTCTACTTTAGTTTAGGGGTTAATGGACTTTCTCACACATCACTTTTAAGCTTTTCCTTTTCCTTTTAAAGCCCAGAAGATCACAAAAACACAAGAAAGCCACCAAAACCCTCCTTTCCTGCCGATGGACTGATACAGTCCTCCAGCAGCTGTTTACTTCTGTCTGGTCATTATTATTTCAGTAAAACAACATTTCTGTCACACTAATGTGACAGAAAGAAAGAAAAACAATGTGTGGACATTCTGTGGACGAGACGATTGAGCTACTGGAGTGTTTTTGAAGGTCACTTTCACTTTCTGCTCCAGTCAAAAGAAGCTCTGGTTTATTTTATCACAATCCTCTAATACATTGCAATTTTGTTTTAATTATTGAACATTTTATTTTATAGTGCACAGAGAGCTATCCACACCTTATTTTATTCTTGTTTATTTGTACTGTTTTCTATGTCTGTTGCACCGTGTGGATGCTGTGGAACCTGAGCTTCACCATTTCGTCTCTGTACTGTAAATGTCTTGAGAAGACAAAGTTCACCTTGACTTTGACTAATCAAATTTCACGTATTTTGTTTACCAGCCTGTGTTACAAAAGGGTACAAGGCCGACGAAAATTAACATTTAACTACTTTGCAAACGACTGGAATGTATGTACACCAACTGTCTGAAACTTATTCGACCCTCCACAAACGAAAGAGAAACTTTTTTTTCTGGAAAGTCCCAGGAGATTTTACCGAAATTCGGATTATTTTATTTAAGTGTTTTCATGGATTCAGTCCAAACCGTGCCAGGAGAGGCGTGGGATTTATTATGAACGAAGTTTTGACTCTTTTCGTGAGGAAATGGTTTTATTTTTTTATTTCTACTTCTCTCCCGACGGGGTCGTGACGCCTGTTGTTTTGACTTCAGCCCTAGTCCTCCCCCCAACTCGGGTGTGACTGGTGGGGGCGTTGTTGATTTTTTCCCCCACCCATATTCGGACAATATTCCCCGCTTGCACTTCAGGCGCTAGGATTGGCTAGTAGTGCACACTCGCTAGCCATTCGCTGGGCTAGAATGCCGAAGCCACGCCTCCTCATTTGGTAGCCGTTCATTCTTGGCGCTCTGTTTGTAAGCAGCGCGTGGAGGTCGGGGCTCTTGGCCAATCCCAGCGTAGGGAGGCGTGTCTTGACGGTCGAGAACGCTAGGCCGTTTGTGAAGAAGAGGCGGGCTGCAACGCTGGAGCCAATCACAGTTAGCAAGGGCGTGGCCTGACGTTCTAGAACGCCAGGCCGTTTGTGAAGAGGAGGCGAGCTATAAGGCAGGAGCCAATCACAGCTTACAGGAGGCGGGGCTTCGCGTTCCAGCCCGCGAGGCTATTTTTGAGTAGCAGGCGGACTTCAACGCATCAGCCAATTCCAGCGTAGAGAGGGCGTGGATTGTCGGAATACGGGTGGTAAATAAAAATGAAAGGAGATAAGCAGGAGAACTGGGAGGAGCTGCAGTTGCAGCCTCTCCTCCTCCTCCTCCTGCTCTTCGCGTGATCTTTGAAGGGAGAAATGAAAAAATAGAGGAGAGCGAGAGCTGCATGCGGGGAGAAGGGCGTCGTATGTTTTTGTAGCCCCATACACACACACACATACACTCGCGTGCGGGCACGGAGCAGGGAACGGTTCAGAGGAGCAGCAGCAGCATTAGGAAGAGGGGAGCCATACAAAACATCAGAAATCGGAGGGAAGAGAGGAGAGGATCCAGGAGGAGAGGAGAGGAGGAAGAGAGGAGAGGGACCTGGTTCGGTCCGGAATGTGCGGCGGCCGGGCCGGGGGGCAGGCGTGCAGACCCCCGGGGCGGACTGAACAAAAGGCTGCGGAAAAACACTGGATGCCGTCTGACGGTCCGATCACCGCCTCATCCACAGCCAGCACCAGCACCTAGAGCCCCGCAGCAGGAGATGGGTGAGTGAGGGGGGCTGCAGAGGGGATCGGGGGGCGGCCGCAGGGGGGACTCGGTCTGAGACCAGCTGCTCAGAACATCTGACATGGAAATGATGAGAAAGGGCCTTAAAACAGGATCAGGATCCGGCAGCAGACAGGTGATGATTTCTGTAGGAAATTACAGCAGTTTACAGCAGTCTGTTAATACCGTTATTACCTCTGTGAGGCCTGTTATTACGATTATCACCATCATCATAATCGTTATTGTTAGTACTAGCAATAGTACTGACATTTATTGTAGAATATAAATTCTAAATGCTGATATATTGCCATTATATTGTTATTGTTATTATTATTATTATTATTATTATTATTATTATTATTGGCAGCAGTAGTATAGTAGTTATAGTAGTATTAAAATTCTTAAATTTAAAAAAATATATATATATTATTTCAATGTAATTTCATTTGTACTACTACTATTAGTAGTCGTAGTAGTTGTAGTAGTAATAGTTATAGTAGTACTGAATTCTTACATTATTACAATTATTTTAATTAAATAATTATTGCTGTAAAATGGCATATTGCCATTATCTTATTATTATTATTATTATTATTATTATTATTATTATTATTATCTTCTCCTGGCTGCGTGTGGGGTCTTATCACATCATCACATCCAGTTTTTGGAGACGTTCCAGAGGCTTCCAGGTTTTCTGAGGTCGAGCGATGCAATTTTCATGTCAGGGCAGAGATTTCTTTTTGATGAAAGCAGGCCCAGATGCCACTGAGGCTGCCCACCTTTACCGAGGGGGCCGAGGACCATGAACACTCTCCGCAGGACGGTGTCAGTCATACGACACTTGTCCTTTAATGACCCTCTAAACTGAGGATCTGCAAACGACACTTCCTCTTTCCCTCAGCGGCAACTTACATGCAGGTTTCACAGGTTACTGAGAGTCAGAATCAGAATCAGAAAACTTCACTGATCCCGGATGGGCAGACAAGAATAATATAGCCTAAGTCAGAATACAACTCTCCAGAAAATACTCAGAAAATGCGTGGTACTAAATACACTATGCTATGTATTTTGCTTCCAGAGATCCAGACTTTCTTGTATTTTAACGTAGTCTTGAGGAACAGTTCTCCAGGCTTCCTGAAGGACTTTCAAAGACTCTCATTTCCAGTCCAGTCTCTGAACCTGACCAGTTTCAGAGGAATGGTTTTCTTTGTTAAGACAAACAATGACCTACGTATGAGTCGTTCAAGCGGAACAAAGTCAAGAACAATATAAGATATAATATCAGTCAAAATAAAAGTCTCCAGAAAATGCTTGGTACCAAATACTCTGTGCTATAAACACAAAATGCTGTGGTCAGTAAGAGAGGTGGATATGAATAGTTTAAGATAAATAAATGAATACTGAGCGTTCTGTCTGAATATGAACTAAAACTGCAGTTTGGGGGCCTGAAGGCTTCAGTGACACATCATACGAGGAGGAGGCTGGAAGGTTTGTAGCCGTTTGGCCTTCGGGGACTCTCGTGTGCCGCGGGCTGCTGGGTAACTTGAGAAAGAGCAGTAAGAGGTGGGCTGTGACGGGAAGGGTGAAGGTAGAGCTGCACAATATTTCATTTGGTCGTTACTGAAATTCTTGCTTGACTGCACAGTGCTGTGCAAAAGTCTTGAGCTATCTCATATTTCTTCATATTTCGCTTCCAAAGATCCAGACTTTCTTGCATTTTTAATGTAGGCTTGCTGAAGTTCTTTTAGAGGCTCTCATTTCCAGTCCAGTCCCTGAACCTGACCAGTTTCAGAGGAATGTTTCTGTTGGTTAAGACACACAGGTGACCTACGTATGAGTCATTCAAGCAGAACAAAGAGCATCTAACTGAAGTCCTGAACCAGTGAAGAACCAGGAGCAGGTGATTTCAGATGATCAGGCGGTGATCAGTATACTGGTGGTGCTGAATGCTGAGTGGTTGGAATTCCTTTGTCTAGGCTCCTTGTGTCTTTAGACACTTTGCAGCCTGTCGCAGTAAAACATTTGTTCACATTTCCTTACTTTAATCTGCTCAATATTCCAAAGGTAAGACAGATTAAGAAGCATAAAATAGTATTTTTGCACCAACAAGGTGATTCAAAGCACAATATAACGAAACGAGTGGTGGCTCAAGACTTTTGCACAGTGCTGCATGTTTTTCTTCTTATGTGCTGTGAGCCTCATTCGATCTAGATGACTTTCAGTGGGTGTTTGGATAAATCATGACACTTAAACTGAGCATAAATAGCGTAATTTTTTTTTGGTCAGAACAGGTTAAGCTTTAATCACGTGCCAATGTGATTTTAATGTGCGTGCAGGCAGTGGTGGGCAAAGTACACAGCCCTTGACTGAAAGTAGAGATGGCCTGTGTAAAATAAACTAGAGGTTTCTCTATGAACTCCTTCTTGAATTGGAGAAGTCCCCGGGTTGGATGTTCTCCCCGTGTCTGTGTTTCATCACATAGACCTGCATGTTAGGCAAACTGGAGATGCTAAATTACCCCTAGGTGTGTGTGTGTGTGTGTGTGCGTGTGTGTTTTCAGTGTGTCTGCCCTGCGATGAACTGGTGTTTCCAGGGCGTTTCTCTGATGGCCTTTCACTCTGTGACTCCTGGGATAGCCCCACTCATCAATATTCTGTCAATTATAGCTGTATTATAGTATTCATAACTATTTCTGGTCCATTTCTATTTATAATCAAATCAAATCAAGATGTAGAATATCATCCACCTTACCCCCAGAGACCATGTGTTGCTTCTGTAGTTTAGGCCTGGAGCTACGAGGCTAACGTTGCTAACAAACACTAGAAGTCAATAGTCAATGTTTTTTTTAGCATAAAATCATCCCAAAACATCCCTCAACCACATCCAGATCCTCATTAATGTGGAGAGGTTTTGTCAATGTGGTTTAGGACCCTGTATGACCTACAGTGAGAGATTAAAAAAGGACCATAAATGTGTACACTGTGGAACCTGAGCTTCACCATTTCATCTCTTTGTACACTAGTATATGGTTGCGATAACAATAAAGTTCACTTTGACTTCACCCTCTTGACTTCTCACCTTCTAGCCAAATCGCAGCAGGTGTTGTGCTGGGTTCTCCTTTCTATGTGGACGCAAAAGGTCACTGACCCTTTCCAAACCCTACTGGCCGCTGTTGCTACATCTGATAAGATACTAAATACTCCGTGGCAACCATCGCACTAAAAACGTCAAAGCTTGCGATTACGCCTGTAAAATACTGTCCAATCAAAATATCCAACATTATGGATCAGGAGGTCTTCAGTCTGGTTTCATATGAAGCAGCAGGATCTCTTCGCAACCTAAAACAATTAGCATGTGGGCTAAAGGCAAAATGGTAATTAAAATGGAGAACCTCATTATGGAGCACTTAGCTAACTTAGCCACATACCTTAGAGCAGTGCCTGTTCTGGGTGGTTTTTGAGGAGAAAAGTAGTGGAGTGGTAAAGTAAAAGGCCTGAAAAAATTAAGGCACTTTAAGAAAATGCACATACTAAAAAAATACTTCAGTTCAGTAGCAGAGTGCATGCAGTGCACTGATTGCGAGGCACACTGTAATCGCAGTGTAATGGTGCAACTCTTGTAACCACTGGACGGTTTGTATGACTGTGTTCGGCTGTAAATGAGTGCAACACTGCGTTTCTTCTTTTTTTTCCCATGCCGCAGCTGCCCATTTTTGGTAGCGAACATGTTTTTCATGATGGAAGAATGATGTGTCAGTAACTTTATGCTAATCTGTTTTTTTCCCTTTACTCTACATTTTCAGCACAATAGGTCTACCATGAAAAATGTCCCTGACTGAATCATTATAATGCTAAAATGAGTTGAATGCAAAGAAATTAAAGCTGCTTTTGCTTCGGGCACAGTTTTCAGTACTTATTTATTCAGCCGTCTCTTACAAATATAAAAAAATAAGTTTTCTGCTTCTTTCTTTTCTTCATCTTCTTCTTCTTCTTCATCTTATTATAATTATTATTATTATAGTTTTTCCTTGTTATTTATTATTCTCAAATCATATTAGCCTGAGAGTAAGCAGTCAATTGTTGGTAGGCTTGTGAACACACCAACACATTTCCAGTATGTTCTCTCAGATCTATGGTTCATTTCTTAAGAACTGGCAAAACATGTATGCGGGCCAACTGAAAGCAAACAAGGATTCCACATTTGCATCAAACTAGGGAACTTGATGTTAAGGTGGAAGGTTTTTAGGTCTAAAAAGGAGGTTTTAGCAACAGACTAGTTAGAGCCACACATTTCTCAGCTTCAAAAAAATGAAATGAAACAGTCCCCTGTAGATGATTAGCATTGCATGTGTTATTAGATGAACATCTGATCTCTGATTAATTTACTGCTACCACCGTTCTTGAAAGGCTCCTAAGAAGCATTGGTTCTATCTTCTAGTGGCCTTATCATCCGGTGGTCCTAACAGCTGGTGGCCCTATCATTTAGTGGCCTCATCATCGAGTGGCCCTATGATCTGGTGGTCCTATGATCTGGTGGCCCTGTCATCTGGTGGTCTTATCATCTAGTGGCCCTATCATCTAGTGGTCTTATCATCTAGTGGCCCTATCATCTGGCGGGCCTATCATCTGGTGGTCCTATCATCTTGTGGTCTTAATATCTGGTGGCCCTTTTATTTAGTGGCCTTATCATCTAGTGGCCCTATCATCTGGTGGCCCTATGATCTGGTGGCCCTATCATCTGATGGCCTCATCATGTGGTGGTCTTGTCATCTAGTGGCCTTATCATATGGTGGTCCAATCATCTGATGGCCCTATCATCTAGTGGCCCTATCATCTAGTGGCCCTGTCATCTAGTGGCCCTATCATCTAGTGGCCCTATCATCTAGTGGCCCTGACATCTAGTGGCCCTATCATCTAGTGGCCCTATCATCTAGTGGCCCTATCATCTAGTGGTCCTGTCATCCTGCAGTGTGGGCGCACGATCAAGTTAGAGAGGAAAGAGATCAGTCGAGATAAAAATAACAAACGGTTGTATTTTTGGAGCAAAACAATCAAATTTGTCCCGTTCCAACTGCGCGTACTTAATATGCAGACCAGTGACTCGCCATGAGCAGGTTTGTTTGGAAACCACCATCTGACTCTGTGTGGGGAAAACCAGCCTGCATTGTTTCCAGCCGGTACCCATAAACACAGCATTTTGCTAAATATCATTCGCGTCAAAATGGCCGCCCCAGATGTCATATTAGTTGTGCCTGATTGCTGAATAGCGATCATAATCTCATCTCTGAGGCCTGCAGTTCGGAGCTCCTTTTGTAAGAAGCTGTTGGGCAACAGTGTGCAGCTTGGCTCAGTAGCGACTAGCAACTCTCCTCCCTCTCTGAAGTGACATCTGTCACAGAGATGCCTTCTGGCGAAATCTCTCTCTCTCTCTCTCTCTCTCTCTTTTTCTCTTTTTCACCTTCTCTTCCCTCCTCGCCCCAGGGTATGTTCCCTCAGATTGACGCCGCATAATGCACCCACCTTTTCCCCCAGAAAGCGGCGAGACAGGGAGAAAGAGAGGTCGGAAAAGGTGACAGGAGAGATGAGAATACGCCGCTCTGCAACGCCCTCATTAACCGCATCAGTCTGAAGCTTTGGTGCGAACGCCGCCCCGAGCCGAACCCTCTACCCGAACAGCCGGAGCAGTTGGAATACTCACACACCCAACATTCTCTAGGCTCCATTCGTGTCTAACATCTTCGAATGATGGCGTTTATCTAGGATTAGTTTCTAGATATGAGCTGATTCATTTAAATCTGAAAGACAAAGCTAATCCCAGATTAGCAGCACTTGCCCCAGCCCCTTGAAGGAACGTGCAGGTACGGAAGGTTGCTCGGAAGTAATTTTTGATTAAGCGTGTGATTTTGCTTGTCTTGCGCAGAAGTGTTTAAAGATATAATGGAAGGTAGTCTGTGCCACAGATGGTGAAGATTTCAAGGACTCCTGTTGAGCCGGGAGATTTCTTCAGCCAGATCCGCCGGTCTAAGAATACTGAATCAACAAAAGCTTTAAAGTAGCTTTTAAATAATTCCAGAGATTCCGAAGTGCTTAAAAGAATAAAATGAAAATAATGAGAAATAACCATGATGCTGCTATGCTGGTCTGTTTAGCTCAATCTCCCAGTCTCAGTGCTATTTTTGTGTTTTTAGGATGCCTCTGTGTTCACCAAATGCTAGCAAGGCACATTAGCAAGATTTAACAAGGTTTGATTAAACACTAATGAAATTTTTTGCCTCCCCCACCCCCGCCGCCCAAAAAAGTCAGTTAAGTGACCTAAAACAAATTTACATGCTGCCACGCTTAATAAGAAGTGAAAGCTCTGAGTCCTTAATTAGCATCATGTAAATTGCGCCATGCTCAACCAGGGCTGCTAGCGTCCACTTATTGTTCTTGCCGTCTTAGCAGTTTGGTCAAAATATAACAAAATAACTGATTAAAAAGTTCTTGAAGATCCAGCTTGCACCTCTTAATCTGTTTTAACACTCCAAATATTAGTTTTGTGTTCAAATGACCCCAGTAGCTGTGTGGCACCGAGATCAGAAAACGTTAGCAAGATATATTGGCAAGGTTATAGCTGTTTGATGCGTCCACAGCCTCCTGAAAATGTCGACAACAAATTTACATATCTGCCACGCTTAATAAGAAGTGAAAGCTCTGAGTTCTTCATTAGCATCAGGTAAATTGTACCATGTTAGATAAGTGCTGCTAGCATTCACTTCTTGTTCTTGTATTTGGCATCTTAGAGAACAGACACTGTTTGCAAGGCGCATTAGCTGTTTGAGTGCATGATATTCAAATATTTTACTCTATATAACATTTATATATATCAAATGTACACTACCATTCAAAAGTTTGGACACACCTTCTCATTCAGCGATTTCCTTTGTTTTTATTACTGGCTACATTGTAGATTAATATTGAAAACATCACCTGTTGCTCTGATGACAGCTTTGCACACTCTTGCCATTTTTTCAATCAGATCCATGAGGAATCGACCTGGAATGGTGTTTAATTAATGGGTCTTTCTTCGTCAAGAGTTCATTAGTGGAGTTTCTTGCCTTTTTAATGTGTTTGGGATCATCAGTTGTGATGGTACACAGTTAGTGATCCTGTTCCACTACGGTTCTACTGCACATTATGGCAAGAACCACTTAACTAAGTAAAAAGAAACAACAGTCCATCATTCCATGTGTTCCTTCATCATTTTGTTTGTTTTCAATATTAATCTACAATGTTGAAAATAATAAAAACAAAGAAAAGACTTTGAATGAGAAGGTGTGTCCAAACTTTTGACTGGTAGTGTATATGTTAGAGGTGCCCTTTTTCCTCTAAAATGTCAGCTAAGTGACCTAGAACAAATTTACATCCCATCACAAAATGAATTCGTACTGTTGCCTCACACCTCCAGGGTTGGGGGTTTGAATCCGGGTCCTGGTCCTGTGTGTGTGTGTGGAGTTTGCTTGTTCTCCTGGTGGTGGCGTGGGTTTCCTCCGGGGTCTCTGGTTTCCCCCACAGTACGAAGACATGCGTGTTGCGTGTAGACGCCGAAATCTCTGGGTACCCGTGACCCTAGTAATGATTAAGCCGTTACAGAAAATGAATGAATGAATGAATCTGTACTATAACTACTGTATTTACTGTAATGTAAATTGCTCCAAGCTAGTTGAAGGCCACCTTTGTGAACTTCTTGTTTTTATATTAGGTGGGTTTAGTCTGTTTTTGGCTGTTTGGCCAAAATAAAAGATCTGACCAGGCCTCTTTGTGTTTTAAGACCGTCTAAATCCCAAATGTATGTTTGATATAGCAAAGATGTTTTAGCAAGGTATTTTAGCATGGATATAGAATAGGATATGAATGCAGGATGATGAAATTCTTTTTACCCCCTAAAATGTCAGCTACAACAAATTTACAAGTTAAAAGTTAAAACCTTCAATGCCATATTGCAGATTGAGCATGCTGGTTGAGGGCTGCTGCAGTGCTCACTTGTCGTTCTTATTAACCACTTAACAGGTTCACCTTTATGGTGGCGATGCTACTAGGGTGGAACCGCTTGAAATATAGAAGTGAAATCTGCAGTAGATGCCTTTATCTTGCTTGTCTGGGGTCTAGTGTTTTGGTGGCTGTTTCACTGAGTCTCTGCCAGTGTGTTGTTATTCTCCAGGGATTCCTGAAATGATGGAATATCTCCATCAGCTCAAGCTTGTCTCTATATAAGGCGCAGGAGCTTAGACTCTCTCTCTCTGTCTCTCTCTCTCTCTCTCTTTCTCTCTCTCTCTCTCTCTCTCTCTTTCCTCAGACACACACACACACACACACACACACACGTATGGCCACTCTGTCACGAGTCCAGATGCAGGAGCCAGGACTAAAAGCCCGGGCTTGCACGGGCGCTGCCAGCTCTACGCCAGCCTTGCCGCTCGCTGTTGTCCTGTCAGTGTCACCTTACTGGGCGCACCTACTTCAGGGAAAATGCTGCTGACCTGTTTTTGACCTTAACGGCGGTGTAGAGGAGAGATGGATGGTGGAATGTTCCATGGGACGTCCTGTCAGAGGGGTGAAGTGTAAACACCGCCCGGGAAAAGAGGAGCGTACCAAATACACAGAGATTATTCGAAGGGCGAAATGACATTGCGGGCTTGAGTTTAATTGCCGTTCTCCGGAAATAGACCCCAAAGCCTTCTGGAAGTGCATTCTCTGGGATGGTGCAGCCTCAAACTGGATGAAAGCTCTCTTCATGCACACACAGTTTTCCAGTATTTGTCGGATATAAGCCTCAGCAGCGTGTCCTTCCTTCCTGTGCCATTGCCAAAGCCCTATTGTCTGAGGCCAACCATTTTTCTAGAAAACCCCATCCAATTCACTGGAGAGCCAAACATATTCTGTCAATTAGGATTTCAATGGATTCATTTAGTTAATGGCAAACAAGCGCTGTGTATGTATGTGTGTGTGTGTGAGTGTGTGAGAATGAAAGAGAGAGAGACAGAAAGAGTGAGAAAGGAAGTCCATGAATGTATAGTTTCCTTGCCCCTGTTACTGCAAGAAGTGTGTCACTCTGGGAAATTAAAATGTGTGTGGCGTCGCATTTGGAACCCCAAACACGTTCAACTAAATGTGAGTGTGTGTGTGGTCTATTACCAATATGGACTACTGTTCTTTAGTCAGACTCCTACTATACCTTGTGTGTTCCTGGTCAGTCATGACGTTAATATGTTGTTCAATATGTAAGACTGTATGTGTGTGTGTGTGTTTGTGTGTGTGTGTGTGTGTGTGTGTGTGTGTGTGAGATGGTGTATGCACATTTTTGCTGACAGTGAGAATGTATTTAGCTTGAGATGCATTCATGTAAGAGTAATGTAATTCATGCATGTGAGGGGCCTATAGACCGTCCTTACAATGCGTGTCACAGCCCATCCCATTCTGGTGGGTCCTGCTGATTCAGACTATATCAGTTAGAATGTTTACCCATTAACGGCCCCACAGTGGGTAGTGCTTTTGCCTCACACCTCCAGGGTTGGGGGTTTGAATCCGGGTCCTGGCCTTGTGAGTTTGCATGTTCTCCTGGTGGTCTCCGGGTTTCTCCCACAGTCCAAAGACCTGCAGTCAGGTGAACTGGCGGTTCTAAATTGACCGTAGGCATGAGTGTGTGAGTGAATGGTGTGTGTGTGTATGTGCGCCCTGCGCTGGGCTGGCGCCCCGCCCAGGGTGAGTCTCTGCCTCGCGCCCGTAGACCGCGGGATAGGCTTCGGGTCCTCGCAACCCTAGTAAGGATTGAACAGTTACAAAGAATGAATGAATGTTTACCCATTAATAAGAACCTTAACAGAGTTATAAATCAGATGTAAAATTTTACTTTCTTAACTCAAATGTGGCTTTTGTTGCCTTAAGACATCACGGTTTCATGCCGGGGCAGCACCGTGGTGCAGTGGGTTGCGCTGTTGCCACTCAGTTGCCTCCTAGGTTTTATTGCTGGCCGGAATATCCAGAGGTGTGGAGCTGGTCTCCCGGTGTCTGTGTGAGGAGAACTAGAAGCTGTGGTTTCCTCCCAAAGCCCAGTGATATTCACATCAGCTGGACTGGAGAAGCTGAAGGAGTCGTTGTGAATGTTTTTTTTTGTCTGTGTGTCTGCCCTGGGTTGGACTGGTGACCTGTCCAGGGAGTTTTTTTGCCTAGAAGCGCCCTCATGATGCTGGGTAGGATTAGTGGCTTGGATAATGAATGTTCTACACTGTTTTCAGTCTCCTGTACGTTCAGGAGGACGGTGGGTGTGCACAGTAATATCACCCCTGGATCTCATTTCCAGTTGGTGAAAATGGGTTTCCAACTTCCTCAGCCTCTAGTAGAACTGCCAACAGGCGATGCCCAGGGTTGCCAGGTGTAGCGGAAGGAGCCGAGTCATCAGAGGAAGACAAAGATGTTGACCTAGCTGCTGACCTAGGCACACAGTCTGTACATTGTCATCTTGTTTAACATGAAACATCTGTTTTTGATTTGAAGCAATACTGTCCTTCAATATCCAAGCTCTAGATCAAGGGTAACCAAGCTTTTTGCCTCGGGATGATAAAATGCAATGTTTTGGTGGGACGTGAGCCAAAAAACGAAACAATAGGCAATAAAAAGACTAAACAATAGACAAGCTCAGGGGCAACAATCACTAATGGAGCCGTCACTGATCTTGAGACATAAGATGAAATGAATTCTACCACACTTTAACAAAAATATTTTGTACTGTGGTATTTTGCATGAAAGCACATCTGGTGCCAGACAGTGTTATTCTTTTGGTAAATATTCTTGCAGGGCATTACTGTGTCTGCTGCCATTGTTACGCCTCTTAAACTGCAGGCCTATGATTATTTGATTATAAAAATATTTTTATAAAGTCATTCATATTTTGGCCAAAATAAAACTTTTCTATTTTCATGTTTTCAGTCATAAAAAGTCTTTCAGATATGGAAAATCCCCTTCAAAATCTTCTTTGTCATTTATTGCCTGTATCCACATACTGTGTAAAGAGTTCTTCCCGCCTCAGTGATCCAATACTGGACTGTACCAAAATAATCAAATCAAACTGTGGTTGAACTTGAGATTTTCAATGCACTGAATCTTTTCCTAAAGAGTCAGATCAAATAATTGAATCAATTTGTTCTTCAGTCAGAGATCTACACTATTAGAAACGATCAGTTATTCAGTAAAACTGCTCCTAAGTTAAGTAGTTATGAGAGGATCTGAAGTGTGGGCCCACATACGGGCTCTTTAAGGGGTTAAAGGGGTTAACGGCCCATGTACCGCCTCTATAAGGGGTCAGAGGGGTTAAAGGCCCATGTACCGCCTCCTTAAGAGGTAGTTTAAGGATTAAAGGAACAGGTCTTTGGGAGAGAAGTGCAAGTATACACCTACTTTTAAAAGGCGGAGGAAAGTCCAGATGAAACTGATCATGGCTGGTTGCTCAGACTTTAGTAAATCAAGCAGAATATGTAATCAAATGTGTTCTAATACTGCTGCCTTTTATGAGGCAGGAGTGTCCCTCAGTGGAGGGACGGAGCGGCACTCTGCTCTTCACCAGCACACATCTGTTGATCAGAACATTTGTAGCGATGCTCCTCCCTCATCATAGAAACAGAAACTCAGGATGCTTATTTCTCCAAAACATCACAATAAAAGAACCGTTGAATTTCATTTGACATTTGTTTTTTGCACCAAATTATGGAGAGTAGGGTCGATAAGTGTATCGATAAGTATTGATATCGATAAACAGTGTCTGCATCGATATCGGAACTGTACACCTCTGCACTAACATGCCTCAGCTTGAAAGTCATCTGAACACTGAATACCCTTTCAGATAAAGCAGTATCTGAAGTGCAGATTCAAAGAACTTTGATTTTAGCTCCGTTTTTGCCAAATCAGCACACTTCAGTGGACACTTCAGTCCCGAGAGAGAGAGAGAGGGAGAGAGAGAGAGAGAGAGAGAGAGAGAGAGAGAGAGAGAGAGAGAGAGAGAGAGAGAGA
>JBBPCX010029466.1:0-16211 GCA_037974365.1 Hydrocynus forskahlii | reverse complement strand
AATATTTTAATTGATGAATGGGTTAAATGTAGAGAAAGAATTTCACATTGTTCACACTGTGTGCTATGCTGTGGCATGTTCACATGTGGCTATAAGGGGCCTCTTTACTTTACTTTACTTTACTTTACTTTACATACCTGAGTAATTGGATCATAATTAGGTCAGTCTGGTTTCTGTTTAGAAAAGTTGTAGCTCCTCTTTTTGTCTTAATTAAGACATCCTAAAAACAGGAAATATAGGGATTGTTGCATGAACCTCAGTAAATAAAATAATAAAAAATAAAACAGAGATGGTCATTTTGAAGTCTGACATCTTTTAATAACAAAAATATACCTGACAGAAAAATGAAAATGGGCTGCTGGTCTGAACAAACCTGTTGCTAAGCATTCCTGCTCAGCCCTGCCATATGGCAACTGACACCAAGGGTACTGGCTGCATTACAACTACTGCCTCTCCCCCATGTCCATATATATACCCCTGCAAGGTCACTTGGTATTCTCCTCCATTCTCCACTGAGGCACTCTACAACGCTACATGATTGCTAGTTCAAACAGAAGCTGTGGCAAATTCAGACACATCAGGGGGATCTAGCACACTGGTGATACAGCTGAGTTGGTTCAGACCTAAGAAAGCTTCCTACAACTATACGATAATTAAAGAACACATATTCAGTTCCCTAAAGTGATTCTTCACACTTACTTATGTCAGGCTGAACTTCTAAGGCTGGTCATAAGAGCCTAAACTTGAACCAAATTACAGTGCTAATGAAAACACACCACAGAAAATTCTTTTCAGACTGAAATTAGACTTGACCTGGGCCTGATCACAGATGGTCACACATAGGGAGGAGGAAGAAAAAAAATGAATAGTACCTCAAGTGTACTCTTCAGGTGTACGACTTTTCACATTTGCAGCTCAAAGTTCTTTACTGAACTGTCCTTCAAAAGGTCCATTATAGAACTAACTTTGAGTAGCTTATTTGCATAAATCTGTCAAAATCCAATAGCTCTGGGCATAACTGGGCAATTAGCAATTCTGTGGCGCTGGAATAAACTCCACTGAGCCTTAAATCCCGAAACCTACAGGTTCTATAAATATCAGGGCTATTCTCGTTCATTGTGCTCACTGCTGGGAACCGGTGTTCCTTTATGTGTCAAGCAGATGCATGACTGCTAGCCCCTTGAGGCCTAGTTGGCATAGTGAAGCAATTAGAAGTCTGATCAGCTGATCATTCTTAAAATAAGCCCCTCACATACACTGTCTTGCAGAACAGACATCAGACACAGGGCTTCAGCTCCAAAGAACAAAAGCTGGGCTAATTAATAGGCTGGAGTTACCGTGTTAATCCATGTCTCTTTGCTATGCTTGGATACAAAATGTTTCAACATAACTGAAACAAAACAATACAAGCTGCTGTAAAATGAGATTACTGAGTGAAGCTCCTGTTTAAAGGAAACTGTCTCTCACAATGAAAAGCTGCACAATGCTCATTATGTCTCACATTCACAGGAACCTCGAGCAGATCAAAATCCATTCATGAGATTTCAGCTTTGTTCCGGGATATCCACCAGGGCATTTTTGTATTGTGTGCTTGAAATACCCACTGAGGGTTTCTAATCGTATTCGTTATATGCACTGAAAAGTATACTGATTGAATCACTGTATTAAAAATGTCACATTCCTAAGGACTCTAGTATCATCTCAGCCTCTTTCAGAAGCTCAGTGCACATCATCTGGTCTGAACAAATCAAGGCTGAATAAATGTTGGCCCCAGGATACCAAAAGGAATGGTTTCCTGTGTTTCCAAATGAACCCAAGAAAATGCCTGAGGGCATTTTATACAGACGTTCATTAAAATCTGACAACCTTTTTGGAAGGGGTGTTGGCACGAGCTTTTTCGTGTCATCAGAGCGAGCTGTAAGCAGAAGTCACAGCCTCATGAACTTGCTCTTCCTAAACAGAATATGGCTTGGTCTTCATTTGTTTAAAGGGGACATATTATGCAAAACTCACTTTAGTTATAATAGGTCTATGGGCTACACAAAACATATTCATGAAGTTCTTCGCACAAAATCACTCCCACATAAAGAGATCTCGCCAGCCCTATATGTTCGACCTCGAGTCGGACTCAGAGCAAGATTAACACAACACTTCATGTGTGATTTGCCTTTGCCTGTAGCCATAGCGCTCGGCGTCTTATCCGTGCTCGTAAAACCAGCTGACAAAGATGGCGGATCTTCAACTAATCTAGTGGGTGGGGGCTCGACAGATTCTATGCAAATTTCCCAATTCTGGCATCGGAATAGGGGAGCCGTCCAAACGGCTCTTAGAAGCATATGACTCCTGACACCAAAATCTTTCAATTGATTCACAGAAAATGGAGGGGTGCTTGTAGTGTTTATAGGAGCAGTAGAGACCCAAATGGAAATACAAAAGGATGCAAAAGTTTTGCATAATATGTTCCCTTTAAGAGTTCATTTAGATTTTCGTAGTTTCATGGTATGAGTTCAAGTAAAGTAATGCATGCTGTTAAGTGGACTCCATTTAGAATTGGAAGAGTTCATTCAGCACTGGGGATTTTAAGATGGATTCCAATTTCAAGCTATTTCAAAGTAAAACAAACATTTCATTTAGGTATATATATTAAATTACAACAAAGATGATCAAATAATGCTTGCATGTTTCTAAAAATGCTGTATAAAAGATAAAATGATATTTAGAAATTGTGTGCACTTTGGCCTTACGTGGTAAGGTAACAGAGACAATATTAAAGTAGAAACAGTCACACATTCACAGTGAAACAAACAAAAAAAGCAACAAAAGAGTCTGTTTCTTGATATGAACACTGGGTTTTTTGTTTCCATGGAGAAAATGCATCACAGTAATAATCTTTAAAATGGGAGAAGAATATAACATCCACTTATCGTTGACTTGATCAAAAACCCAAGAAATAAAAAAAGAATCCCCAAACAAAAGTGATAAAGCAGAAAAATCATACTCATAGTTAAAGACAATGGTCATATATATTGAACCATCTGAATTCACAACCAATACTTTATTTGGTTAAATAGTTCTTTTCTATGACTTGTGTATTTCTTTAAAGAACCCTTTAAAATGGTTTAAAAACCATAAGAGTTTCACTATTGTGATGAAGCAACAGCACTAGACAGAACCCTTTTTGCTAAGAGTGTACTTATCAGTTCCTCTATGTCATGCCTCTAATACATCGACAATCTTCTCTGAAGGTCTCAACGCTCACTTTCAGAATGTTAGAGGTCACCTTTGTTCCATTTCTTAAACAGCCCCTCTCCTTCGACCGCTTTGTGTGAACACTTGTGAATAACTGGATTCTTTAGGGTTTTCTATTTCCACCTGGGTAGGTTATATAAAGGCGGGAACACTATGCAGAGAGCTGTCTTTTAGCTGTCCTTGGTCTGGGCAATCAAAAACACTGTGGTTGATGCAGAATGTCCAGGTTTCTCAGTAGGAACCATTTTTTCATGGGAAGATTCTCTTCTCCAGGCAGCTCTCCCATCTACCACATCCACAACAGGTGAAGTGTTGCTGGCAAACTGCAAAACAGAATGTAACCCTTATTGACTAGACTCAATAAACATCTTTTGATAAACCAGGATATTTATTTAACCCATCAGATCTACTAAAGCTTGGCTCCAAACCGACTGGCTTTTTAAGGAAGAACGATAGTCAGGCTGAGGCAGAGCTGGTTTGATTGTGGGACTTGGAAAAAACTATGCATCCTTTCAACTGGTTTAGCTGTCAAGAAAGCTTTGCATAATTCATCACCGTGCCAGTTACATCTCTCACTGCAACGATAAGCCGCGCTAAAAAATGAATGGAACAAAATGTCATGTCAAAGTTCAAAGCTAATGACCCTTTAATTGGTTTCTTTGAATGAGATGTTGAAGGCCAGTACACAAACACACTGAGAATTTAGGACAAAACCAAAAAAACAGACTTAAGAAGAACGAAGACAAGACGAGTTCAGTAGCCCCCTTAAAGCCAACCTGGAATTATACTTTAGGATGCCAGACAATCTGGAGGTGCAAAATAAGAATGTCTGACAACTCCCCATGTACTTTAGACATGTAGCAGATTTTTGCTGTTCCAGTTTTGTCTTGACAAAAGACATGAATCGCCACCCAGATTACTGTAGGTAATATGCTGTGCAAACTCTGTCTTTTCAATATAATTCAATATATTTTTTGCTAAATTAAAATATATATGTGAATGGACACTAAAGCAACTGAGATTTATAATTGTGTGCTAAGTCTTACATTTCTGTATCACTATTTGGAGGTTCTTTAAACTTAAAAAAAAGCTATTCACAATCGTTCACAAATATTGTTCTATTGAAAGATTCTTTAGGGAACCAAAAGTGGTTCTTCCATGAGCAGGAGAGATTTTTTGCAGTCTGGATGTTAACTCTCAGTCAGCTGCTCTTTCCAAAACTATAAATTAGATGTCTTCCTCACTATGAAGTAATGGATCAGAGCGCATAGAAGAGGTTTTATGAGTCATAAAATAAAACTTTTACATAGAAATGTCTGACTACAGCCCTATATTTGAATATATTTGCAGGACAATTACGTGCACCTCAGCAAGTTGGTTATTTTCCATTTATTTAGGTATTTGTTCACAGACAACCACTTGTTTTATAGCAGAGGAAGCACAGAATATGATGCAAGAAAGTGCGAGTTCTGTCTGAGAATACAAATAATATTTATCACTTGTAACCTTAAACCTGAACACTCCAGTGTCAAACTTTGATTTAAAAAACAAGCCTGCAGGCCAAAAATAAGGCTTTTGGCATAATTTTAAGGAGGCTTCAACAACTGTGCCTACAGTTCCCCGGATTCACTCTGGTGACTTATAACAGAAAATTCCAACAGTGGTATTGTTGCACTTGCTATGTGTGGTGACTGACCAAACCATCCAGAATGAATGCGTTTACACAGGAGGTTGACACCACAAAATTACATGTAGGTTAATACAGCTCCGCAAAAATATTACAAAATGATTATATAATAAAACGATTATATAATAAATCCCTCAAGTTAGCACGTACAGCAATAACACACTCAAAGTATTGGAATGAGTTTGCATGGAAACTACTTTTTATTACACCTGACAAATGTGGACAAACTCAACTGTCGGGGACTAGTTGTTGGAGAAGCTGTGGAGAGCAAAACGCAAATTATAGTCATATGTTTTTTTAATGCCCACTATTGAAAACATTTTGGAAGTGATTTGATAAAGGGTTCTGATTCCTATATATTTATATACATCTATAAAGAGGCAACGTATTATGTGAAGTAAGCGAAGTGTACTTTATATGGATGTGGATGAAGATTGCAATAAATCACGTAAGTATATTAACATTGTATAGTGTGACTGTCAAATGCAGCAACATATTTTCATTGAGTCTGACTGCATATGATTAATATTAAGGTGCAGAAACCAAACTCTCAGGACCAAACTCTCTTGCTACCGGTCTAATCAGTCTAATGCTAATTGCTGTCCTCCAGGTGATGCATGCTCTTTGGGGACACTGTAAATGTACCATGTAATTTCATCATCAGTCACCAGAGTTGCTCTAATTGCTTCAACAAGCAAGGCCATGAGTGGTTGCCATTATAGTAACTGTCTTGGTCATTTAGAATGATCTGCATCTAGTGTGATATTATTATCTGTCTAGTGTGTTATTTTTATTTAACAAGATAAATTACATTCAATGTGTTTAACCATAATTTTAGACTAATACATCAACACGATATGTAATATATTATTCATTCCAATGTTAAACACAATTCTTGGAATATATAATAAAAGATTTCGATAAGAAAAATACTTAGGAAGAAATAATTAGGAATGTAGAGTCAAACTGTGTTAGACATACTATATCATATACTGTACATATTATTGTTTTATCAGTCAACATTAAATGATTATAACTTTTCTGCAGCTGTTGTCCTCTTTCCTGTTGCTTTAACTGTTCAAATCAAGGCTGTCACACTGCACACATGACAGCAATATTTGTGTCTCCCAGTGGAGCAAGGTCAGATAAGATGTGTTTCCTGCGTTGATGCCTCAGAATCTCCCAACTTAAAAAAAAAAAAAAACTTCTGGATGAAAGTGACCAATGGTGGGTTAGCTCAGCAGGAGGCTGGAGCTGAAAGATTTAAGTGGTCTGAGGCACACCAGCATGATTACCCCCTTCTGGACTGCATAATAGATGTGTAATTACCTCCAACTCTAAAATATTTTTATTTTGTGTCATAATAAAAATGACATTTTAGAGATAAATCACTCAATTTCAAATACATAACACTCATACTGATATAAGGTTGGTGCATTCCATTGGGAATGAATTCCAGCATCACAAAACCAATGCTCATACACACACAGTTGTATGAAAATCTACGGAACTGTAGCCAGCTTCAGTCCTCCGAGATTTGCAATGACTGGTTTAATTCTATTAATCTGTCTAAAAATTCAGTACTTAATACTTTATACCACGAGTGCCTGAATGCAATGTCCAGCACAGTTTAGTGATTTCCCTGCTCAAACACACCTGCTTCAAATCTCCGGTTAATTGCTAGGTTTAGTAAGTCTGTGTAATGAGAGGAACTGCCAGCCTGGGTGGGCACCTCTGCTTTATACTTGCTAAGCTGTCAAAAAATTATTTCATGGCTTATCAGAAATTTCCTTTGATCAAAGCATTGTGAAGACCAGACTTTGGAAGTAAAGAATTAGAGACCTCCTGACCCTAATGATCACCTATACTGAACTTATAATACTCTAGGTTCACATGCTTTTGCCAACAAGACAAGTTCACATGCTTTTGCCAACAATGAATGATTAAGATGCAGTGAATTTTTTATGTGTCTTGTTTCATTGGGTTCTGGAATTGCAAATTTCCCACTTGTGGGACTAATAAATGTTTATGTATTCTTATCTTATTCTCTTTATATATTACCGGAAATGACTTATGTTGATATTCTGAGAATTTATGGGACTTACAAACTTTCTAGCACCACTACCTTTACAATATTTGCAAGTATTGTTATGCAGCCATTAGGTAATCTGCGATGTTATGGTGGAAGAATAATAATATGTTATATTTTCTAATAAGACTTAGGAACTAGATTTAGTAGACTTAGAGACATATGCTATTACTGCTATGGAATTTGCTGTGTTATGCCAAGCTAGAAGTGTCCTGCATTCTTTTTTCAGGTTTTTACTAATGAGGTTTTTGCTCAGACTTTAGATAATGTGTTTGAGTGGAAATGCATAGTTTGGATAAAACCTGTAGGAGGGACATGTGCCAGTAGCCTTTTGATTAGTGAAGAAACAGGTTGTGCAAGCATTACTCAAGACTGAAGGGGAGAAATTCTGGAGAATTACATACAGACTGGAACCATATTCTCTTTTTGCGGGCCTCCTAGTGGTAATTCTGCCAACAGAACTCTATTTTGTTTAAAATATATATTTCCCACTAAAATATGTTATCAAATTAATTTAGACCCTTTTAACTGTATATGTGAGTGTGCTGAGCTGCTAGCGAGCAATAAGGGTGTAAAACGTAGACTTCTTTGCTCACCTACAATAACCTTTTATGTAAATTCTACATATTTCTATCCAAGTAATTTTGCAGGTCTTAGGATTGGTCAGAAGGGACAGAAATTGCATTTGATGGCCGCTGTGAACGAGTTAATCAAGGGACTTATTTTGCGCATTTCCTGGCATTAAGGATAACCTAAAATAATAATCAGAATGTGCTACTGTGAGTTTCCAACAAAAGAATATAACTTACAAATGCTGATAGGAATTTAATGATATTTAATCATTTAATGATAGTCACCAACACTTGCTTCTTATTGTAACAGTCATAAAAATACCAAGAGAATGAAGGAAAACACAGATATTTGTGAGACTTTACTACTTCCCACACCTTAAATCAAATGTGAAATCATTTTAGACACTAAGTAAATGCATTGATAGCATGTTTTCTTCTGCTGTCAGAGACAATAATTCTTTGACAACTTTCTGATGACTTACTGCCTTGTGAAAAAGACATACTAAGATAAACACAGTGTTTAAGATGTCAAAACATTTGCGTTTCTCAACAGATGGGAGTTCTTAAAAGCATGCATTTCAGTGAGTTGAGCTAAATGCTTATTATTCTGGATTGCTTTTGTTCTCTCTGGATTGCTTATTGTTCTAGCAGTGTCTTTTAATTCAGTGGTGATTCAGCCTAGTACAATTTCACCTAGAAGTGACTTTACAAATGTTGTGAAATTCCGATTAATGTCCACAACCTATATATTCGTGTTGGAAGTAATATATTGTGTAAGCATCAAAATGGACATCAAGGACAAAATGGACTTCAAGGGAAAATAAAACCTTTAATCATGTCAGGCTATTCAGAGTGATGAATAGACGCCAATTTCTTTTCAAGGAAAACGAGGGCTGAGGCCCTAATTGTATTACTTTCGAAAGCTGATATCCAAATTGGTTTAGATCCATCGTAGACCTTTACACATCTTATGTTAATTTTTGTTGTTTGATAGGTTAATAACTATCATCATGTGCATTATTTTTGCTATGATGTGCAATAGTGTGCAATATTCAGTGCAAAATCATTATGTGCAATAGTCTTACCATGTGAATATCACTACTTAAATCAAAAGTACTTATATACTACTATAATAGAGATGACAGAGACTGAAAAGGATCATCTACAGAATGAGGAGGAATTATAAAACTGTACAGGGTTTGTGCAATACAGCTCAACTGCTTAACATACTGTCTGTTATTGAATGTTAGTCTGATCTCATTTTTATATTCCTAGATTGTATAGTAATAATTCTTGGTGCATTATTACTGTTTTAAAGTTTTTGTTTTGTTTTGTTTTGAAAAGAAAAGAAAAGACTAAATGCAGCACTTTGACTTCGACTGGTGCAAGTGTGCCTGTTTTGCGTGGGAGGAGAAGGAGGCACGACGTGACAGATGGACCGACCTACCAAACGGGCACTACCGTCAGAGAGACGAGCCCCTAGAGCCATACGGGGTGCTCGAGGGGGATGAGGAGTTTACATGGAGTGAGGCGAACTGGATCCAGTTCGGGGGTGAGCCGGTGAGGAGGAGCCAGTTTTCAACTAGAGGTCACCATTGTTTAAATTTATGTTTGGGACTTTTATGTTGACAGGGTTCACCGGGTGTTGGTAAATGTATTAGTAACAGCTGTGTTTAGTTAGGTGTTGGTGTTTTGATTTGTTTATGGGGTTGGTTTAGTATTTAAAGGCTTTAGGGACCGAGAGTAGGTGTCGGTCCACCGTCCAATTAGTTTGGAGTTTATCTTATCCTCCTGTGTTTGAAGCTGTACTGTGTCTGACCCTTGAATCAGTTTTGTTTTGTTTTGAAAATAAAAGAAAAGAAAAGACAAAATGCAGCACTTTGACAATGACTGGTGCAAGTGTGCCTGCTTTGCTTGTGAGGAGAAGGAAGCACGATGTGACAGCAGTGTAAGTTAGTTATTTTTATTTTATGCTATGTTTTTGTTTTGGTTGCATTATTGTTATATTTTTTTATATTCTCGCTTGCCTTATCTTTATACTTCTTGTTGCACTGAGCATTCTCATGACAAAAGAATTTCCCTCAGGATAAATAAAAGTTCTTTTTTATCTTCTTACCTTCTTATCTTATCTTATTCTACTACATGCAGTAATGTACTCCTAACTACCATCTGTGTCGTTAGTAATTCACTTAACTGTCAGTTACTTATCTATAGTATTTATACCCAGCATTTATGTATATAGCATATTGTATTTCATGTTGAGGTTTTTTTCTACAGATTTTTCACTGGATTTATTTAGACTTTATATTTTAAATCATTCTTGTCTCTATGGGTCTTTGCAGTCATTACATAAAGTTTTCTGGTTCTAATACTGATTCAGGATTAAGGTTAAGAGCCGTGGTCACACGGTAAGGGCCTGGCTACATCCTGTACCTCTGTGATATAAAGCCAGCTCCCTGCAGTGTCTTGTTGGGATTCAGAGCTTTTATGGGCAAGCTGTCTGCTGCTCTGAAATACACCTACTATTCTTGGCTATCTGCCAAGATCACTTATGGTGATACCTGGCTACACACATGACAGATTGTTTCAGCATTTTTTCATTGTATTGCACTACCCTCCTCAGTAAGAAAGGATCTACAAATATATTTCTTTTTGTTGTTGTTGTTGTTGTCCTGGTCAAACTTTCTTGGAAGTTTAACAAAAACTTTATTTCCAGGTAGATACTTAAAGAGTCTGGCTCTTCTCAACAGTCTTTCAAACTAAAGAAAAAAAGGTTTTTGAGGTGAAAGACCATAAGGAATGGAACCTTTAACAACACTATAAAGGGTAAGAAGAGAAGAGTATCCGACTAAAATGGCACTTAGATATGAGCAGACCAGAGACAGCAAGCTGTGAAGCCTCAGACTCGGAGCACTTCTGGCATCAATACTAGGGATGTTTCAGTAAATGACGAGGGAAGCAGAGGGGCTAGTTTAAGGAATACAGCTAAGCGACTAACTCCTTTGCACCTATTAATGTACAATGTCATGTCTATGGCTGAGGGGTAGTGAGGCGAGGCGCAAACGCAGGCTCCATTAGATGTTTTTTTATTACAAAAAAACTCACAGACTCTACACTAAACAGAACATAAATAGACATGAGGGCCTTTAAACACAAAGCATAACTAAAACAGCAGACACATAAGAAACGGGTTGTGTGAGAGTATTTGTGAGGGATAGCCAGCAACTTGAAACAAGAACTCCTAGAACTTAAATACACACAACACTCACACTTGAACAAATCCACACAAACAATCGCTTAACACAAAACCCCAACACCTGATAAACATGACACAAACACCCAGTTCAAAATAAAAGTCTCTATAACAAAAACTAACCAACAGCAGCCTCTTCCGGCCGCAGGCCGAGACATTACAGTAAAACGCTAAAAGTGTTTAAGGCAATTTTTAAAAACAATAATATCATAGTGAATCATTGCTGATAGTGTCATATGGGGGGCGGTAATGAGGTACAAACCTGAATTTAAAATTCAGTATTAGAAAAGGCTGAATCAGAAAATGCAGCCTATGCAAAAATGATGGCACATTTTTCTGTTAAATAGAAATAGTGCACTAGCATTTTCATAAAAATGTCATATTTAACTTTGTTCACTGTAGAGGATGCATCTCTTATTTTCAGTAAAAATACCAAACATTTTACCAACAACATTTAATATTTGTATTCAACTGTATATCGGTGCTGTCAAAAAACATTGTATCTCCATTTTTGCTTTAGTACTGTATGAAATCACAAACACATAATTTATTAACAAAAAATGGAAAACAAGACACTAAACTAGGAAGAAACAGAATGCGGAAAGGAAATAACTAAGGTTAATGTAAAACAGGACAACACAAAGCAAATCAGAATGGAGACTAACAGGAACAGACCAGCCTAAATAGAGTAGGGTAGAATAGTTCATGTTAGGGCCTTTAGGGTAAAACAACAAGAATCTATAATCAACAGAGGCAAAAATTAGAACCCAGAAAATACAAGGAACAAAACAAGTGTCCCTAACAAACAGAGCAAAAATGAAACGGATGAACTCAGAAGCAAAAAAAAAACACACACACACAGAGCAAAAACAAGTAAAGAAACATTGGGGCAAAATCACAGACTCCTGAACAACCACCAAGTAAAAAACGAACCAAGGAACCAGGAACAAGACACAGGTAGAAACATTGAGGAGGCGACAAGACTAGGGCGGAGACTCACATCAAAACAACAGATTTACATGGCAGACAGATATATGACAGAGTAAAGAAAAACAGACATGGAAACGGGAAAAGACAGGAGAACTTTACAAATGCCAAAAAACAGGAAAAAAAAAAACAGGAAGAACAGCTTTCCGATTTATTTCTTTAACAAAATTTCAAAAGCCCAAACAAGAAGATTATAATAAATAGACCAACAGAAATGATCCAAAATGTGCTAAACTATTTATGAAGTTTTTTTTTTTTTACCAGGATGATCTAACCTTGTACTGATGGCGGTTGTCTTGGTCTCTTTGGAAGGGATTTAGAAAGTGTTCATCCCTTTTGACATCATCTGATCTTGATGTAACTGTGACTGGTCTTATAACTCCAGGCTTTGTCTGCAGTAAAGATCAAAAAGCATTAGAATCAGAATACACTCTTCAAAGACCTTTCTATAACTTTACAAACACTTCTAACACTTCACAGATTATTTCAGATACTTTTGCAAATTTGCTTTTTTCTTTTCCTTTTTTCCATTTATGGATACTCCAACTATTACTGGTGATGAAAAACACATGACATGAAGTTTACCATCAAGGTCAAGAAACTTAGAATTATTCTGAGAGTTCAGTCTGCATTCATTAGATGGTGTGGTTTTGTTTTGGCATGCTGTCAATTTCTTTTTGCCCAGAAAGATATGTTCATTTAATGTTGGAAAGGTTTTCTCCGGACATGTCACATAGGTTTTCATTAACTATACTTGAGCTTCTGAAAACGCTTGACAGAAGTTAGCCTTGAATGTCAATCTGTTTGCTACATAAACTCAAAACCCAAAATGGAAATTAATAGCACTTTTCAAAGTTTTGAACAGCATCGAACAGAATTTTGCAAAGACCCCCCAGTCAACTGAAAGAACCTTTGATAGCTCACAAGGAGACTGAACCAACCCAACCATTTTAAATGCTAACAAATATCAGTGCAGCCTGCTGAATTCACTGTGTATTCATCAAGAAACACCACAGTATAACTAGTTTTGATGGATAAATTCTATGTAATTAAAAATTCATGGACATGGGTATTTAAGTGCATGGACTATAAAACAAGCAAGCTGTGTCAGTTTTGTCTGTCATACACTTTTCAAATGTGCTTAACCTAAACATAGAATTATTTTTAATATAACAAATATGATGATGATGATGATGATTATGGTTATTATTATTACTATTAAAGCCATATTTAAAACCCTGCTAGGTTAAATATAATTGATTTTGCAATAATAAAAAAAAAATCCCAAGCAGCATTGGAGGTCCATGGCTCACAGGTAAAAAACAACTGTTCTAGACCATAGTTAAGTATATAGTATGTTAAAATTGTGTAAAGCAATGTCACTAACCACCAGTTTGCACATTTTTTCATGCTCCTGGCAGAGATGCAGCAGTATATGACTTGTGTACCTTTTTCACAATGTTCATACATAAACACTTTTAAATGTAGAAATTGTCAGTACAACTATCTATCTGGACTAGGAATAAAGAGAAATTTACATTTATTTACATTTATTACTGTAAAATGAATCAAATAAATATAATTTAGCACAGTAGCTTCAGTGGTAACTTAAGCTCTTCTGGTACATCATGTATCATTAGATCCTGAAGTCTCAAACTGGCTTTAAAGAATACAAATTATTTAATTACTATTTCATACAACAAACTCAAAATCATACCCCACAAAAATGAAAAACAAAACCTACCAATGGGCTGACACAAGGTGAAGGAACTTGACGGTGAAAAGTGGCCTAGGAGAATGACAGTAAATATTAGAGAAATATCCGTTATTTGGTTGATTTTCTTTAATAGAGTAATGACACAAGACTGATACATCTTATACCTCTTATCAAATCAAATTTTACTGGGCACATACACAGCCTTACACAGTACGACAGACAGAGAAACACCTTTCGCAACTGTCCAGTAACATAGAAAGAATTTGCATAGATGGGAATAAAAGAGAGATATCCAAATATAAGTCAAAAAAGATAATGTGTGTATGTGCAAAATCTGAATGTGGTATAAAGTGAAATATGTGCACTTGTAGTGCTGTGTGTGTGGATGTTAGGGGATCTGTCTTTATGTATATGAATGAATAGTCCTAGAATGTATGTGGTCTATATTTATGTGTACGTGTATGAATAAATAGGCCCAGTTGTTGATTGGCCTGAGGAAGAGGTTACAACTTATTCTCTGTTGGACTTTAGGGAGTTTCATTATCTTACCAGCTTTGGTCCAGCACTGCCTGCTGCAGGTCAGGGAACTTAGTCTGACTGATCATGCTACCATCTGGACAATCTGCCTGTCCTCCTATCTTACCTGATACTGTTCCCAAAACAGGTAGGGTGCATATTTCTGCTGAAAGGACCACTGCCATTAGGGAATACTCTTGCCATAAAGGGGTGTGTACTTGGTCTTGCAAAAATGTTTAGGTAGGTACTGATCACTGCATGCTGTGAACAGCCTATAAGACCTGCAGCTTTAGAGATGCTCTGACCCAGTCGTCTAGCCACAATTTGGTAAAACCACTCTGATCTTCATGCAGGTTCATTTTTAACTCAAGCTCTGACTGTTCACTTGCTGCCTAATATCTCCCACCTTCTGACAGATGCCACTGTGACCAGATAATCATTATTATTCATTTTATTATTATATTTTTGTTTGTGGGGGGTTGCAATGTTGGGATTTTTTTTCTACTCAAAGCCAACTGTGCTCTCACGGACTCCTGCTACTCATTTTTATCATACAGTAAATCAATGTACTCACTCAAGATACATGTAAATAATGTAACTGCAATGTAGTGCGTAAGTAATATATTCTAGGACACGCCTGAGAGTAAACATGTCATTTTTATCACAGAGAACCATGTATATAGTCCTTCTTATACATTTTAGATGACTAAAAGGAATAAGAATTTGCTGCTCTGCTGATTTTAAACTGTGTATTGCTGCCTCATCAGTTCATGCATGAGAGAGAGAAAAAAGGGTCCACAGCTCGAGACAAGACAGGGACGTCAAGTGACTGCTGGGCACACGTTGCCAATGCTAGTACATTAGTCAAAGACAGCCGAAACATGAAGAAAAAAATAATGGAAGAGAAAAATTCACCGTATTAAGCTGAACAGGTTTACTAAAAGATAAAAGCATCAGTAAGTCTCAAAAACAGAAAAGCCTCAAATAAAAAGCCAGCAGAGCTGTGAGACAAGGCTTTGTGAAAATTGCATAAATGCATTCTGTATAGAACAGAAGCATCTTAGCTCCTCAGATTCAGCCAAAGACCTCAAAACCCATTCTGCAGCAGGGTGATGATTTGAAATACTGTGCCATTCAGAGTTATTGGCACCCTGCCCTCTATTTTCATCTTATGGATTGCTATATAATGGGGCTCGTCATTTTTTTTTCACCATTATCTTCAATCCTCAGCATCTGTCTTGATACTTTTAGGGCATCAGATAGGGGACAGCATTTTGTATGTAGCTCTCAAAATCATACTGGAGATCTTTTTATATATTTTGAAGTTGTGAATGTATTGGTGAATGTTGAGACATTATTAATAATTTACATATGAAATCTGCTCTGCCCTCCATAGCTTGTCAGACATGCCAACTAGGCCACATTATATGGCCACAGATTATTATATAATCGCCTGACTATAATTATTTAGGTATATAATGTTCATTTTCAACAAAAGCCTGTGATTATCGTGTGTGTGTGTGTGTGTGTGCCCACATGCGTGTGTGGGTCTGCGGCGGTGTGTGTCTGTGCATGTACACAGCAGTTAGGTTGTTTTGTCATGGCACCATATAGTATTAGCAACAAAGCAGACAACTAGGAGGCAAGAGAGCGAATCAGCTTTAGGCTAATTAAAAAATCAAATTGAAAAATGGCTAATTTAATTATTGATACTGCTGATTCCTATGACATTTCTTTTAACTTATTTGACTTCACTAACATGATTATTGTGGCTAGATTTTGCTATTTTTTTTGTTTCTATTCTGTCTCTTCTGTTAGGCTTCTCTTCTTTTTGGTTTGGGATTGACGTGCATTTCAGTGTTGGTCATCTGTTCCCACCATGAGGGCGAGGGGCAGTGCTGTGCATGAAGGCGTTCTATGAACGGCATTCATTGAACACGTTCCTATTTTTTGTGAACGCTGAACTGAACAAGTCGGTTTACAAATTATGAACGTGACCGTGAGTGACATTCACATGTGAACACAGTTCACATTTTACTTTCGCAGGCTATAGTAATAGGAAGCTCAGCTCTTTTCAGAGAGCCGGCTCTTGTGGCACGGCTCCCAAAGAAGAGCCGGTTCTTTCGGCTCCCAAACGGCTC